>JAIFZK010000227.1:6272500-6405000 GCA_027481765.1 Tenualosa thibaudeaui
GGAGATGGAGAGATAGAGATGGAGAGTGAGATGGAATCTGAGGTGGATGGCCTTAATTGTCCATCTCATCTGACAGGAGGCAGAACAGAAGCCCAGGCTGATTTTCTGACCACAAATTGTGTGTGTGCGTGTGTGTATATATTGGTAATTGCTGTGGTGTCTGTGTTCTATTCCCTTGTTGTGAGACAGATTGTGAGTGTCTGTTAACGTTCATGTAATGTGTGAGAGATAGAGTGTAGGGATTCTGGGGACATTTGGGTATCTTTGTATGCTGTATGTGTCCATGCCTACATTGGGACAGCTTCTGTCGGGTGGGAATAGTGTTGGCTACAAATGGAATATCCAACAGGGCACACACTCTTATAAGAGACTCTAAAATGAAGACAACACACAGTGTGACTCTTCTTCAATCCAACACATGTTCGCTCTTTATTCATAAAAGTTGTCCAGGTTGTTACAAAATAAAACAGAAACATATCTTAAAGGAGCACCTTCTTTTTCAAAGGCCTTTAGTAGCTCAATTACAGTAGCTGTGCACCATAAAAGTAGCCCTTAATCTGCATCTAGGATGCACCTGTGATGCACCTGTCGCTCTGAGTGAACCCTCCAGGGTCCCATTCTGTCCTCTAACTCTCATTTGGACTAAATACTTTAAAAATGGCTTAGTGAAGATGTGGTGTATCTGAATCCCAGTCATAATAGCAACAACACAGGTAGCTTTTCTCCAAAGCCTCGCTGTACCACAACAGAGATTTTGGACACTTTCTTTTATATCTGGTGTCTGGAGCACAATGCTATTAGGAGGCTCAGGTTTCATTGTGGGTGTTTGACCCACAATAAATTACTTTATGCATGGAAACACAGACCTGAGCTATGAGTCAGTCATAATGAATCCTACAGGACTAGTTGTGTAGTGTTGGATACTGACAAATGAACAGAAACATCATCACTCCACTTCCACAATGCTGCATGCCTCATTCAGCTAGAGGAAGGTCATAAAATGCTGCTTCAAAATGTTTACAGTGTTTTGTGTAAAGGCATAAACCTGATAAATCTAAATATGATAGAAAATCTAAGAATTTCTGGATATGTATGTAGTATGATTACTGCACCATCTTGACATGGAGACAAATCAACAAAGCCCAAAGAGAAAGCTACATAAAGCTACCAGTCAGCATCAACTAGAAAGTCACAATAGGTGGACGAGAATGAGCAAACAATGTCTGTATTTGGTGGAATTACAACTGTGTGCATGAGAATTTCTGTGTGCCTGTGTGTGTGTGTGTATGTGTGTCTGTGTTTGTTTGTGAAAGAGAGAGAGAGAGAGAGAGAGAGAAAGAGAGCAAGAAAAAGATAGACAGCACTTGTATTCCTGTATTTCTTACTCCCAAGAGACACACTCTCACACACACACTGAAATTTACACATGCACCATTGGAAGTCCACCTGTCCATCTGTAACTCATGGGTGATCTGTGTTTTATTTGTCTGATTGTCCAAGCAAGAGAGTGGTGGACAAGTCAGACAGGGGGACTGACTCATCCAACCCACCAACTCCCTAACCCCCACATTCCCTTCATCTGTCTCAGTTCTATGGGCTGGGAGGACACTAGAAACTCCCACTCACCATCAGAATACTCCAGGCTCACAGGGGTCCAGTGTATGTTTGTGTGTGTGTGTGTGTGTGTGTGTGTGTTTGTGTGTGTGTGTGTGTGTGTGGAAAAGGGGTCAGCACAGGGGGAGTGGAGGTCATAGTTCATCTAAAGCATTAGGAGAGAGATGTCGGTAGCCCATCCTCTCAGGCGGCTGCCTCACACCTCTGGCTAAAGAGCACCTCCACAACCTTGGGATCGGCCAGCGTGGAGAGGTCACCCAGGTCCTTCTCGTTACGGGCAATCTGACGAAGGACCCGTCGCATGATTTTACCTGCAATGGATAGAAACGACATGCCATTTCGGCTCTTATGTTCAATTCCACATACTGCCATTGTCATGTTATGCAGATATATCGTACACAATGGGAAATGGCATGGTTATGAGTTATTCTGGCTGAAGATGCCTGTGAGCATAAGTTATGTCTGAAAGCTTACCTGAACGCGTCTTTGGCAACCCAGGCGCATTCTGAATGAAGTCAGGTGTGGCAATAGGCCCAATTTTTTCTCTCACTAAAACAAACACAAATACAAAGAAGCAAACACACATCCAGACACACACACACACACATCCACAGACACTCACACACATACAAACACAAGCACACACACAGAATTTAACCATATGACAAGGCTAAAGGGTATTGTAAGGTGTGAGGAAGTGTGTGTGTGTGTGTGTGTGTGTGTGTATGTGAGACAGAGACAGAGAGAAATGCACCAGGTTTTCATGAGAGTGTAAAGTATTGGACACATAGATCACTCACTAGCATTTACATGCACACTGTATTTATTTATGAGTTTATTTCATTTTATTTATATATTTATTTATTAGTGTGCATTTGGGTTGTCCCTTGAGCTCCTTTTTAAGTTTGTGTTAAGATGTGCAAGTGCATGTGTGTCTATGCAATGCCCTGTTTCCTGATCTCCTCCTAAGGTGTGTGTATGTATGTATGTGTATGTGTGCGTTTGTGTTTGTCTGTGTGTATATGTCTGTATAAACATGCAATTGTGTGTGTGTGTGTGTGTGTGTGATATACCCTGTTTTTTCAGCTCCTCCTTGATTGTGTGTGTGAACTCGGCGCTGTCCTTGAGCATCACAAAGCAGTAGAGGCACTCCCCCTTGACGGTGTGCGGCCGACTCACCACGGCCGCCTCTGCAACAGCGTCGTGCTCCGTCAGGGCAGATTCTACCTCTGCAGTACTTAACAGGTGACCTGGGAAAGGGGGAGAGAGAGAGAGGAAGAGAGAGAGAGAGAGGAAGAGAGAGAGGAATTTATGTGGTGAGAGTTATAGAGAGGAGGGAATGGAGGAGGCAAATAAATATGGTGTAACTAAATGCAGTGCTTACAAACCTACATCTGCTTTTCTGTGTGCATATGTGATTGTGTCAGTTACATACATACAAGTCCATACATTTGTGTATTTGTGTCTGCATTTGCACAAAAATGTCACTATAAGGTCAAACTGATGATTGTGTGAAACACATCTACCACCAGAGGGCACTGTGTGCCTAGCCCTGTAGTGTGTGAGGGACTCTCACCAGAGACGTTCAGCATGTCATCGATCCTGCCCGTGATCCAATAATAGCCGTCTTTGTCTCTTCGGCAACCTGTGGGCACAGCATGAGTCAGCTCTCTGCCACATGCACAGCGCCACCCTCAGCTGAGGAGGTGCATAGCACTGCTGCCAGCACTGTAGATCATCTCTGACCAGTTCCCCATGCATGGTTCTGACCTACTTTAAGACCATAAACCTAGTCTTGGTCCCAGGATGATCTAAATGACATCACAATGGCAGGGAGACACAAAGGTTCCTCACTCACCATCTCCAGTCACGTAGAACCCGGGGAACTTCTTAAAATAGGTGGTCTCAAACCGGTCCTGGTTCCCATACACCGTTCTCATGATACCAGGCCAGGGGCAACGGAACACCTGAAATACCAATAAATCAATCAATCAATCAATCATCAACTGTTGTGTTTCCCAGTTACTGTATTGCTTCTTTATCCAACATGTATGCTTAATCTTCACCTTGATCTTTATTTGGCTAAAAGACACATATTTCTCAGGCTGGCTTTGCCCACCTTGTACTTCCACTAAAATTCATCTTACTGAGACACTAGTTTGGCACTGATACAATAGTTCCTGCTCAGAAACCAGAATAGCAAGTAAATCAGCAACCAGAAGGGATGACATTAGCTTCAAAATGACCAGAAGGGATGATACTAGTTTTGAAACTGGCAGTGGTAAGTTGTAGCAATGACTGCAAACACTGAAGAATGACAGTTGAAGGAATGTGTACATTTATACAGCAAAAGGAGATACATTGTCTCCTAATTGTTGATGTAACTTTAGGAGTCCCTGATCAAAGCAATTGGTTGGGCTATACACTGATTTCAAAGTCGCCGATAACGATGCTGGATTGGAAACAGAATAAATTGCAGAATAGAGCAAGTCCAGACTCTCTCATCACAAACTGAGTCTGGTGAAACCAGACGGGCCACTTATATATTACAGTAAGACTTCTTATGGTATTTGGGCAGTAGTGTTGGAGAAGACTAACTTAAGCAGTTTAGTTCGGTTAGAAGGAGTGTTGTTTGGAGATTTTTTTAAGAGCTGATCAGATGGGTATGTCTTTGAGAGGTGACTGTATGTGTATTTTGGAGAGGACAAGGCAGCTGCAGAATGGCTGCTGTGTGTGTGTGTGTGTGTGTGTGTGTGTGTGTGTGTGTGTGTGTGTGCACTGTAAAGTTGATCCTTACCAGGTAGCCCTCCGCCTCTCCCTCCAGTTCCTCTCCCAACTCACTCATGACCAAGGGTTGGACACCAAAGAATGGCAGGGTCTGAGATACATACATGCACACAAACATACACACACAAATACACAAACACACACACACAAGCAGGTGTAGGATCAGAGCAGGACTTTACATACGCACATAGGATTATGAGGATTACATTTTGCCTCAGTGGTTGAATAAGTTGGCTCCAGATTATACAGTGAGATGTAGTTAATTGTGCAGAGCTCTCGTTCCACATCAGCTGTCTCTGTGCTGACAAGGCTGCAGTACTGGGTAGGACTTTCGACATAGTACATGTCACACTGAACCATCCCAGTGAAACAATGTATTTTAAATGCAATTATTCAATGTAGTCAAGTGCTGAATTGACATCTAGGTGGAATTTGATGAAATTTATGGTGGTATATTACCTCACTGAAAGAATATATATATACACACACAATGTTATAAGTCCACCTAACCTATTTATTTATTTCTGATTGGATTCTACATGTCATAAGGATCTCTCTTTCTCTTACCCTCTTTCTCTACGCATATATATGTATATATATATGCGTAGAGAAAGACATATATGCATGCACATATGACACATATGATCAGTAAAGTGTGAGTCTGTCTTAACTTATTTAATCCTCTGTCCACCTACACCACAATCATCTCTGCTGAGTGTCATCCCTGCCTCCTTCTGGCTGACTCCTGTCACCTTTCTTCCTGAGTGGACTGCAACCAACATTATCATGGTTACTACTGATTGTACTTTTCCTGCATGACCCTTGGCAGCTGAGTTAGCCGTTTGAGTTGTGGATCTGCCAAAGGTTTCTTCCTAGACTAACTAACATAAGGGAGTTTTTCCTTGCCCCTGTTGCTCTTGGGTGATCCTTGCTAATAAAATAGAACAGAATAGAATAGAACAGAACAGAATACATTTTTAGAGTTCATTGGTTCTGAGCGTAAATATAGACTGTGTGTGTGTCTAAGTGATCTTACAGCTGAGCCGGGCTTCAGTGGAGTGGCTGCAGGCAGTGGAGTCAGAACATGGCCTCCCTACAGGGACACACAAGAAGGAGGATTAGTGAGTGTGTGTGTGTGTGTGTGTGTGTGTGTGTGTGTGTGTGAGAGAGAGAGAGATGGAAAAGGGGAAGATGGTGAGTGTGTGTTTGTGCATGAGAGTGTGTCAGTGTGAGTGTGAGAGAGAGACAAAAAGAGAGATGGTGAGTGTATGTGTTAGTGTGTCAGAGGGTGTGACTGTGTTTATATGTGTCTGTGTGTGTCTGTCTGCATGGGATTTCTGTATTTATAAGTCACAGTGTCTCTGTGTCACTTTGTGTGTGTGTGTGTGTGTTTGTGCAGTATAGGCGGCCATGATGACTAACTGTCTCCGTCTGCCAGAAAGTGTCCATTATGGGACACCGTCCCTGTCCCACGGTCTCATGGTACCAGTGCCACGCCTCAGGGTTAATGGGTTCCCCCACCGTGCCCAGGACCCGAAGGCTTGACAGGTCATACCTAGACACAGGGGTCAAAGGTCAAGGGTCAGGTCAGTAGGTCACACAGTAATCGCCCTGTGCAGTAACGACCATGAGGAGATTATCCTGCAGACAGCACAGCTTTCTGGTTCAGTCTGTGATACACTAAACACATTCTCGTCCCCCTATACACACTCAACATCCTCGTCACACTCTTAACGCATGACACACACTTAACATTTCACACACATTTAACACGCTGCACAGACTCTCAACACATTTCACACTACACACAATCTCTGAAGACCAGACACACTCACTGTGCAATATACATTCATGACACATAATGCATACTCTCTAAACCTTACACACACTCTTGACATTGTCAGCTTATTACACACACTTTCGACACATTGCACACACTGAAGCGCTACACAACTGTTACACTTTAAACACAGTCTTAAAACACTGTTGTCTCCTTGACTTGCACTTGTCCTCTGTGTTGGGCACCACACAGCTTCCTGTCTGCTACAGCCTTCCCAACACAAGACTGTTCAGACAGGCAAACAGCAGAGAGACCAGACAGGTCACTGTGTAGATCTAAGCATGCAGCACACAACACAGCAGACTCAAAGACAGAACAGAACTCTGCACACAGGTCCTGCTATCACCTCCTATGACCAGCAGATGGCAGTCAAGATTAACCTTCTATTCAGTATGTTCACACATACACAGTGCCTCTGAGTTTGTGCTGCTGTTGTGTGTGTGTGTGTTTATGTATGTATGTGTGCGTGCATATGTCTAAGAGACTCACTTAAGCAGGGGTTCTTGGCCATACTTCATCAGCAGGCGTATAGCAGTGGGGGCCGTGTAGAACTTGGACACTCTGTACTTCTCAATCACCTCCCAGAACCGACCCACATGAGGGTACACAGGAATGCCCTCAAACTGAGGGTCACACACATACATAAGAAACACACACACACACACACATTATATTATTTCTACCCCACATTCCAGCAGCTCATCTTCCAGTAAGTTCTGCAGTCATGTGACCAGGATGCTGAGGCGAATGACAGCTGAACTCACCAGCACGCTGGTCGCTCCATTGGCCAATGGGCCATATGTGATGTAGGAGTGACCTGTGATCCAGCCAATGTCTGCTGTACACCAGTAGACATCGTCAAAGTGGTGGTCAAACACATACTTGAAGGTGAGAGCCGTGTAGAGCATGTAGCCAGCCACAGTGTGCAGCACCCCCTATAGACAAAAGACGAAAAATCCAGGGTGTTATTTGCATATACATTAATAGACATAGTTTTGGACATTTACAATTTCAAAATCTGCATTTTTGTTTTGTGCAGGTTACAGATTTCTAGATTATTAGGTGCATCTAGTATTAATCTGTTTGTGATTACTTAAACTGAGTAATGCAGACATTGATCTACATCAGTTTAAAACAGTGGCTTACATTGTATACAGAAGTATCTTGATCATGTCACTAACTACCTATTTCACCTAAAGAATTAGTTAATATGCCTTATATACTGTATGCCTCGTAAAGAATTACCACAGATGATAAAACAGAGACAGCATTATTGAATTGTTTATGTGTGTGTCTGTGAGTGTGTGTGCATGTGTTGCTGCACCAGTGGTAGCTAAAAGTACAGGTACGGGTAAGTGTATGAGCGGTTACTCCTCTAAGCCTGCAGGGGGCAATGTGAAACACCGTACCTTGGGTTTGCCAGTGGAGCCGCTGGTGTAGAGGATGAAAAGCGGGTCCTCAGCATCCAGCCACTCAGGCTCACACTCGTCACAAACACCCTCCATGGCCTCGTCCCACCACACGTCACATGCTGCATCCCATGGTGTCTGGGAGAGAGGGTCAGGAACACACAGGTTGGACACACTCATGGAATACACTCACACATGTGCAAGAATCCTTAGACATCAATGAATTTCAGGTCCAGCTCTGTCTTTAGCTTGTTAGGTGACCATTTCAGTATTAAGTCTATGGGGGTTAACAAAGATTAGGCAGCAGTAGCAATGACATCCACATCCATTCATTTCACCTAGTTGATTTGATTTCCATGTGTCAACTGGTAGAGCTACCAAATGCATGTATATGCAGCAATGTGTGTAAGAAAACACAGTGTACAATGCTGCTTTTTGGTCCTAGGGTATCTTTAAAAAAGATAGAGGTGGTCAAGCAAACCACGCGTTTTCATGGTTACTTATACTACCACTGGACCAGAATCTGGACAGATAAAAAGAAAGAAGCAGCCATCAAAAGTAAACACACACACACACACACACACACAAACATACTGTACATACTAACATAGACTCACGACTACCTGCAGTTTGTTGGAGGCCTCTCCTGTGTTTGTCCTGAGGGCATGGTGTCTCACCACCAGACACTTCTGGACTGTGCATAAGCCCCTAGAGAGAGAGAGAGAGAGACAGACAGAGAGACAGAAGGAGAGATGAGGGGAGGGAGAAAGATTTGGTTTTTGCAAACATTACATGATGCCTGATGGGGAGCAGAGGTAAAAGTGACAGAGAGGTGGAGCAATGGAGTGTGGGGGAGAAAATTATAATGAGTGAATGTGAAGAAAGTGATGAACGTAAAAAAAGATCAGCGTGCCATTCTCTGTACCTGGAGCTACTGTATGAGTCTGACTAAGATCTCTTATTGCAGTGTCTTTTGTCTTTGGGCTTGGTATTGTGTACAAAACATTTTGCACAGACTTCGAGCCATATGAAATGCCACATACAGTCATATTTTCTTAACATTGTGATTGGTCTCTTCCTTCTGACCTTTCAGTGTGCTCATTGGAGACCTGCCTTTTGTGTATGGTGGTTGGTCACTATGGTTCTCTCTCAATGATTGGCTGGCCATGATTGTTGCCATGGTGTCCTCGCTGTGATTGGACAATTGTTGCTGCTTGTGGGAAGCTCTTGCTCGCATTGCTCAGAATGCCCACAGCCTCCATGCACACACGTCTCCCACGTTACACTTCACTCATCACCATGGTGATAAGGTTAACGGAGGCTTCCTGACTAAGTGGCCATGAGTTTGTGTTACTAGGCAACACTGAATAATGGTAAGAGGTAGTAAAGATCACTCTCCCTCAACAACATGACGTGTGTTTGCGTGTGCATGCATGTGCAAATGCATGTGCAAACACAAGTGTATGAAAGGGACAGTGTGCGCGTGTGTGTGGGTGTGTATGATCATGTGTTTACATGAGTGTGAGTGTGTGTGTGATTGTGTGTGTGCATGTGTAAGTGTGTGAGAAAAGTAGAGAGAGAATGTTTGTATGTGTGTATGTGCATGTGTGCGTGTATGTGTGAGGGGGTACGATCAGTGGCATTAGAAGCCCTGAGCTGGCCTGTGTAAACATCAGGTCCACTTAAGCCACACCAACAGAGATAAAGAGCTGTGTGTGTGTGTGTAGAGGGGTTGAGGCATTAAAAAGACAAAGAGAGGACAAAATATATAAAGGGAGGGAGAGATGGAGGCAGAACGGTACAACTAGTGTTGTGTGTGAGAGAGAAAGAGAGAGTAACACATCCAATATAAAGAGAACCTCAATTTATTAGTAACCTACTTTTCTCTGCAGCGTCCCAGGGCCTCATCTGCAATCTGCTTCAAACTGATCAGCTTCTCACCTCTGTAGACACCATCTATTGGAGAGAGGGAGAGTGGGGATTAAATTCATCTCCCTTTCTCTCTTTACTGGCTCACCATCCATTCTAAAGTTTCAAATATTATGCATCTGAAATATCCTTTGGGATCAATAAAGTAACTATCTTTCTATGACTGTTTTTGAGTTACAGTAATGGGTTGACCCAAACTTACATTAATAATCTCACTTGTTTACATTCAAAGGTTAGAGGTTAGAGAAGAAGAAAAAGCATACTCAGAGATGGAGAGAGAGAGAGAGAGAGAGAGAGAGACAGAGAAGGTAATGCTAAAGGGCACAGCTCTTGAGTCTCTCTAAGAGCTTGGCTCTTACGTAAGTGAAGCTCGCTTTCATCTCATCATCACTTGTAGACACAGAGACAGGCTCTGAACAACAGCTGGTGCTGCTGCTGCTGGATGCTTCAGGCACATTTCAGCACAGAAACACCCTTAACTTACATAAGTGCCCGCTATCAGGCACTAAGTCAATATGAAGAACTCATGGGCAGTCTGGTCCAGTTGGCCTCCAGCTTGCCCCACAGTCAGCTAAACTAACAAAGCTTTATTTCTTACTGAGTCAACACCTTACAAAAGCTGCAGTGGTTAGTGTCAACAAACCTTGTATTGTCTGTGTTCTATTTTCCACAGTGTTACACTATTTTCCACAATGTAACTCTTAATGGAATTGATAGAACGGGTCTCTTTTTCATTTATATGCTTATTGCTTATTTATTTATTATTTTTTTACTAATCAGTTAAATATAAATTTACGTTACTATGTTGTAAGACACTTTGGACAAAAGTCCCATTAGCATAGCTACTTATCACACTGAACAATTTCCTCTAATCCTTGTAATTATATTGTTATAGCTACATAAGATAGTCACTCTCTAGTGTCCTTCTATTTCACTTGTTCCATCATTCTATTATGAGCTACTGTCTGAATGCACAATATCTGGACCTCTCTGGAAAGTTCCACAGGTACCTCAGCTCCATAAGGGAATATTCTGGCACTGATTCAGATACTGGTTTAGTTGACTGATTACCTGCAGTCACAAGGACGGTGCTCTGGGCATCCATGATCCTCTCACACAGGGAGTCTGCTGAGAAGCCTGCAAACTGACACAGAAGCAAGCCAATCAGCGCACAAGAGGTGAAACATCAGCCAATTAGAAAATATAAATATTCAGTGCAATGCCCACTGAAAGTAAAAGCAACAAGTCAATCCAAAGTATCGGTAGATAAAATCTACTATGTTAGCTGATATCTGATATTGTGATTTAAGTGTAGGTAAACAAGAGAAGCGGTGGTTCTTTGGCACCAGCCAGTGGAGTGGCAGGGAAATCTGGTAGAGGTAATGTTTTTCACATGGTCATAAGGAGACCCATCTAGGACACACCTCGCCATCACACACACAATTCATGAAAAGCTCACACACTTCACCGACTTTCACCCTTTCTCATTCTCTTAGACACAAACACAAACTCACTTACCTGTACAATATAACCCATGGACTTAAACGGAACACTCTTGGTTTTGAAGTTTTTCTACGTTGGCTTTTTACTTTTAACTTACTCTTATTGATTTAGTTATTGGACAACAAGTGAATGCATATGACAGAGCACCAGGCTCAGTCATGGGATGCCTACACTGAGACACATATCAATTCAAACATGACCTTGGACCAGATAGTCACATTTCTGTTTGTTGTGTTGTAACCACAATCACACAACCATTCTCAGGTAAATAGTGTTTGGCCAAAACCTTCAGACAGGAACTTTAAACAAGTTTCCAAGTCACACTGTCTTTCCTGTGAATCTTTAACCTCTTGTGCTATGTTAAGGAAAAGTTCCAGAGAGGACAACAGACTCAAAAGGACTACATTTGTAGATTCCTGCTAAAAAAATTATATACCATTGAGTGGCCTGTTAATGTTAACATCTAGACAGATAGATAGATAGATAGATAGGTAGATAGATAAAACCTAATGGCAATAAATAAGAATAAAACTACAAGTACAAAATCACCCTGCTGAGCCCGATTGTTTAGGGTTTATTAAGGGCTATGATTGATATGGGAACAAAGGAGTTTTTAAATCTATTTAATCTATAGTGGGGCACTCTGTATCTCCTGCCTAATGGTAGAAGGTCATACTGTGTGTGCAGGGGTCTATTTGTTTCAGAACACGCTGATCAAGGATGGACTGGAGGTTATCATACTGTTTCAGACCAATAATTTTCATTGTTGTGTGAACCAAGTGGTTTAGTTTCGAACTTAGTGACACAAAAAGGTTCCCAAACCAAGTAGTTATATGGTATCTAATAATGCTCTCCAGCATGATGAAACATCAGCATCATTTCTCTGTACTCTGTACAAGGGCAGCCTTCCAAGGACATACAGTCTTTGATGCAGACATGAACATAACCAGTCAACATGAGCATTCCATACTAAAGAGTTGTCTTTATGGACACCGAGATATTCATAGGATTGCACTTGTTTGGTTGATTGCTGGTGTATAATTGATTGTGATTATGTACTGTCTTTGGATCAAAAATGACTGTCTTTCTTCACATTTAAAATGAGGTGGTTGGAGTCAAACCACTCAACAACCTGCCTCACTTCTGAATGATAAATGCCATCTGTCAGTTATTTTCCATCCCTGCAAAGTAAGAGACAGTCACCAAAGTGACTGAGCGGTCGAACAAACACCCTATGGTAATGAGGTCAAGTACAGAGTATTTTCAGAGAGACAAGAATAGGCCCTGAAGGTGTGCCCAATCACAAAACTAACCTTGGTTTCAACCCGGTGTGCTGACTGGTATTTTTAAACACAGCGGTGCTCTGTAAATGGCGTGGGGCAAACAGCTGTGTCTAAAACGGGCCCTGGCAAACCAGCTCCTGTCTAAGCAGCTCCCACAGAGGCTACCCAGCCCAGAGCTCAGAACCTAGAACAAACTAGAACAGGCCAGCTAAGAGACCTGAGGGGGGAGATCTCTCTCTCTTTCTCACACACACACACACACACACACACACACACACACACACACACACACACACTTCTTACTCTCTTGCATTCTTTCTCTCTCTGAAATAAGCTTGTCCCTGTCATTAGGAAATCAACCTTAAAAGCTCCTATAGGCTACAACAAGCTCTTCTGTTAATATCTACAGTCTTTACAGTGCTTGTGTGTTGCTTTAGAATGTGACAGATATTTCAATATTTTTTCTCTTGGTGACAGAAAAAAAGAAGAGAGTAAGAAAAGTAAGAGGAGAAGAAACGAATGAGAGTGTGTGGGTGTGTGTGTGTGTGTGAGAGAGAGAGAGAGAGAGAGTGTGTGAGTGTGTGAGAGTGAGAGAGCGAGAGAGAGAGAAAGAGAGAGAGTTGAGGGGTGGCAGTAGCAGTAGTAGGTTGACAGATCCTAGCAGCCTAACTGCGTGCATTGGGAACAGAGAGGTGACCCTGTGAAAATCCTGTGAGATTCCTGCAGATGGGGGAAACTGGGCCACTGACATACTTATCACTGTATTTACACTGTGCCACAGCCACTCGTGAGCTCATACATTACATGAGCGTGCGCACACACACACACACACACACACACACACACATAGCCCTAGGCCTACAGGCAGCAGTCATATCTAAAAACACATACAAGCACAAAGACAAACACATACTCGCACAGACACATATACACAGATATGCAGGATGTTTTCATATCTATACACACACACATACTCATACAAGCACAAAGACAAACAGACACAAATACACCTACCCAAGCCCTAACACGCACATGTGTAACAGCACACACACCACAAAGAACACACACAGAGACTCAGAGACAGTGACCAGGGTGGTGTTGTTGACACATGGTCACTGCAGGTTGATCAGCAATGTGAGTACTCAACTCACACAATAACAAACACACACACAGACACACACTACAAGCTGGTCAGCAGTGTCCTCAACTCTTACCACCACAGAGTGAACTGCCCCGATCCTTGCACACGCCAGCATGGAGTACACCAGCTCTGGAATCATGGGAAGGTAGATAGCCACTCGGTCGCCCTTTTTAACACCTGAAGCACATTGGACATATGCATTAAGCATAACAGCACGTCATGACATGCTACATGATATAAATGATACCTTGACATTTTCTCATTAGTGTACAAGAGGATAATTACAGGCTTATTGGCATGAATACTTAGACACTTTGAAAGGCAATGTTTTATTGCATTTAAAAAAAAAAACACAAGTCTGTGTGTGTGTGTGTGTGCGTGTGTGTGTGTGTGTGTGTGTGTGTGTGTGTTTGTGTGTATACATGCCCATGAGTCTTAGGACGTTGGCACAGCGGCACACATGCTTGAGCAGCTGGCTGTACGTGATGTCCTGCTGATGATCTGGCGAGTTCCCTTCCCTAGTAATGAAACACACACACACACACACACACACACACACACACACACACACAGGTTAACTGATGCTTCCCAAATCACCAAGTGAACATTAGACTGCAATCTCAAATCTTAACAGACAAAGCAAACACACATATACACACACACACACACACACACACACACATACTGCCCCTCAATAACTACTTCCAAAAACAACAGGCAACAGACAAAACAGACAGGCAACAGACAAAACAGTCAGTACTCTCAAAACATACTTTCATGGACAATTCATTTCTCTTTCATGGACAACCCACAACACAGGCACTTTTTAAACTATGTCCTGTACTATTCTTCTAAAAATAACAAACAACCAATTACAAATAAATGTCCCCTCGAAAACATGAACTTGTTTTCTGTATTCTACAGAAGTTGACAGCAAGTCATAAAAATGTGTGAATCTAGATGACACTGAATTCAGATTTCCTTTCCAGACACCAGTTTAACCATTTCTCAAATGTCTGCAGTGGCCGAAAGAACTGTGGGGGGCTGAAAAGGCCAATAGAGGAGATAACATGTTCTCTTCTCTGCTCACATTGTTGTATTTGGAAGCTGCTCAATGGTTTGTCCAGCCAGTCAGACCTGCGTGTGTGTATGTGTGTGTGTGTGTGTCTGTGTGAGCGTGTGCATGTGTTTGTGCGTGTGCATATTTTACAGCAAGAATAGCTACGTCGCCACATCGTACTGTGGCAGCAAGCCTGTTCAAAGCCTAAATCATTAAAACTGTCCATTCCAAACTCATCTAACCCACAAAATGACACTCCCCCGCAAACACTTCAGTCCCACCCAAGTCAACGCAATGCAACTCTCAAGACCACATGAGATTGGTGTCCGAGAGGGGCCACTGTCTACAATGTCTCTCCCAGGAAACACTGTGTTCAAGACTTCATGGGAAATGTATGTCTTGCAGGACATATTTTGTCTCTCTGATATACAAGACGACATAACATGTCAGCAAACCCTGGCTGGCACCTTGTCAAATCTGTGCTTGCCAGTGCCTGAGTCAAGGCCCATGCCAGTGTCCGTGCCAGTGGGAATGCCAGTCGGAGTGCTATTGGCATGAGGAGACTGCACAGGACACAGAACTGGCAGTGTTACATTTAGTGTCACTGTGACACAAAACACTTGTGAGTCAGCTTATGTGTCAACGTGTGGATGGCAGCCAGCTCCATTACAGTTTACAGCACCTGCCTATTCCTATTGAGGAAAGGCCAGGTTGAGGAGATGACAACAAGATAGAAGGACAAATAGACAGAAAGAGAGAGAGAGAGAGAGAGGTCTTCACTTCACAGGACTTCACTTCTTGTCCTGAAAGTCAAATACATGATTGCTATACTTGCTAGGCTAAACACTACACCTGTTCACACAAAGGCAAGTACACACACACACACAGCACCCTTGTGGTCTGACAACTTTGTAACTACTTTTCTTAGTTCTTATACTATGGTTGACTTTGCAAATGGTGTGTGTGTGTGTGCATGTGTGTGTCTGTGTGTGTGTCACTAAGTAAAAGCCTGTGGTTAATTTCGAACTAGCTCATTTGTTGCCAGTACATGATTTGAATGCTTCTAGTTCTTGGCAGGGTATAGTAAAAGAGATTGTGTGAAAGACAGACAGAGAGAGAGAGAAAGAGAGAGAGAGAGAGAGAGAGAGAGAGAGACAGAGAGAGAGGTGTCAGGTGTCAGAGGAGTGAACTAGACTAGACTGTTGACCTTCTGCCCTGTGCTGTGCTCATAAGTGTGCCGTTACCAGGCCAGCTCACACATAACCTCGGATTGCCAGGCTTGCGACATACCCTCAAGCAGATAATATCACAGTTCACATTCACACTCAGGTTCACTCTAAAGTCACACACAACACATTGTTGTCTCACAATCATTGCCATTTCAAATGAGTTCACCTCTCATCCCCATGCATTGGTTTCAGAGTCTATGTATGCACAGCAGCCTAACAAAGCAAGACAATTTGTGTGTGTGAGTGTGTGTGACAGTGTTAGGCAGTAGATGACATTACAGTAATAGCCTAACAACATGATAAAACCCATTATTTCTGTGTGTATTTGTATGCATGTGTGTCTAAGCAATAAGTGACGGAGATATGCTGGAACACAACAGATATAAAACAGACCTGGCACCATCATTTTGATCAGTTTGGGGTTTGGTGTGCCTCACGCTAGGCTCCCGTCAGGGGCCAGCTGACTGGTTTCCAGATAACAAGCACTGTGGTGCTATTGTCTTACTGTGTGTTAATAATTACAGATAGAACTGTTTGCCTTCCAGATTACTACAAGATTATGCTATGCATTCTGTAGTCAGCCTCTGTGGATAGCAACCAACCAAACACGGCGGTGCGTCCCTTTACATTGCTTATCAGCACTCAGCAGTCAGGACAACAAGAGATGGTGAGAGAAAGAGTTGTGTTATGAGCTTATTAATTCTTATCAGGTAAATACAAGATGGAAGCCATGCTACACACAGAGAGAGACAGAGAGAGAGAGAGAGAGTTGTTTCATGGGTTTGTCTGACCCTGGAGTGATGATGCACGTCTGACTAGAGAGATCAAGAGACCTGATGCTGCAGCAGTTCACTGAGGCTGCAATCACACTTGCTTTTGCAGGATTCAGAAACATGCAAACATACACCTTTTACAAACAGATATGCCACCAGGGCAGATACTAGTCTAGCCCAATTCTCCTTGAGATTTAGGTCATCCAGCAGCAAGCCAGGTTCACCACCTTTCTGGGTTTGGGTCAGCTACTGCTACTGTATATCTCTACAAGTTTACAGTCAGATGTTGATTAAATGATAAAAGCTAGATGAGTAACCAGTATTTTATTACTGGAAAATGCTAGTGGGGAGAACCTCCATAGTGACATCTTATGCAATAAATGTGTACTGTATGCACTGAGAATTTAACTCATAATAGAGGTTCATGGTCATATATGGTGTAGGTGGGGCCTCTGTTTAAGGACTGACCAAACAGGTATTTTTAGGTAATATTTATTTTCGTTAAGTTTTTTCACAATTCTGACTTGCACAATTGTCTTTTAACTTTTATAAATACTCACCCATCCTCCCTCCACTTACATCATAGCTCAATTACACATTTGCTAAATGTGTATCAGAGGCCACTGACAATAAGCTGTTTCTGTGACCTTTTCTTGATGCACAGAGACCACACAGTGTTTGAGATGCATGTGTATAGAACGTGTGAATGTGTAGTACATAGTGAAGGATGCAATCTCACCAGTGATATGCCACTCTGTGTCCGAAGCTTCTCTCCAGCACATTTCTGTCCAAGACGTTGTAGCACACGTTGGTCTTAGCCCCCTCCATGAATTTCACGAATACGTTGCCTTTGGTGACATCAAAGTTGTACTGCAATATCGGCTGCTCTGCAGCAGGCCGGTTCTCCCAGTAGAACTCGTCTGCAACATTGCCCCAGAACTCTGTGGGGCATGCATAGGGATTAGGCATTCGGTCAATCTCATGACCATCACAAGAGATATACCAATGCAACAGAGCAGCAGATATTTGTTGCAATCACACTGTTGCAAGTCATGCCATTATTTAATTCAAGTGAGTATGCAATGACATACCTTCGGGTTCCTCGATAGACTTCTTGTACAGTGCGAGATATGAGCTCAAGTCAGGGACATGCGCATCCGCTTTTAGCTCCTCTGGCGGAGGATAAACCCTCTCCCGCTCCTCTATATGTTCAGGACCGGGAACAACCATGTTTCTAGTACAGGTGAAGGCAGGAAGATCGTCAGTGTCTAAATGTCCCAACTGCCAATCACGTCCGCCTTTTTACAGATATTTATTTCGCTTTCCCAATATTCGCCGGGCGGGCATACAATGCGCTCGCAAAAAGGAGAAACACAGCCTTTAATCCCCGTTCAGCGATGTTTTGTCAGTCTCCTTAGGGCTAAGTTTACCAATCAAATCGCTGAATTCGGCACTCCTATTTTTTCATTGGCCTTAGCAGTTGTGGGGCGCTCAACCCATAACGGGTGGGTGGGACAAGGGACAGACATGCGTTCTGCTGGTGGACAGGCAAGTGGCTTGTGAGTGTGCCCTTGGGGAAAAAAATAGCAGAGCTCAAAAAAAAAAATCATAGCAGAGCTCCAACTCCTCCGCTGTAAAATGTTTTCTCCCACAGCATTCTCTTCCAGGAATGCGCCTCCTCCCTCCCTCGCCAGAGCATTTCCAGTATGCTTGCCTGCACAGCACAGCACAGCCGGAGTGCTGTTTACCAGTTCAAACTTCTGCTTAAGTTGATATTAGACCACTAGTAAAGCCTACATGGGTGCCACGAGATGGAAAAGGCGTTGACTCAAGTGTAAAACAACTAATAAAATCCAGCATGGAAATTCATCTTTAGCGGGACACCTTCATTATATTACCGTATGAAAAGATCTCCTGGAATGCATAAGCCTACAGGAAGAAAAGCTGTTCATGACTGTTCATGAGTGCTTCAGCTCAATTTCTCATTTAGCTCCACCACTGTAACAGGAATCTGTCCGTAGGCTTAGGTTTGCACCTCTCTGAGCTATGCGGGCCAATCAGCGAACAGATGGAGGGCTGAAAGCGATAACGTTGGGGAAAGTATCTGCCCACCATGAAGCGAACTTACGCCAGTGAATGGGTTTCAGATGTTTTGCACACAGTGAAACGATGTGAAAGCGTTTGATGCATCGGGCTAGCCGTGTCCCACTGGTTAGAGTTCGAGCTGGCTTGAATCCCAACCAGGAGTATGAATGTAGGCGGAGGAAGGGGTTGAACATTGCTGTCCTGTCTGCATCCACAACTGAGGTGCATTTGAGCAAGACACCTTACACCAGCTGGCTGCCCTCTGCTCCAGGTTGATGTGTTTCACTGGGTTAGTGTGTTTTACCTCACAAATTCACGTATGGGTTACACAATTCAGCAATATTTTATCCCCACAGATCACATCTAGATAATAATAACTTCTTTTCAGAAATTATAAGACATTTTGCAGAAGCTTATATGGGCCTGCACTCATTCCCTTTTAATAAAGCATTAAACCTGGCATTATTATATCTCTGCTATAAGAAATGTTGCAGGTAGTTTAATCACAATTATGTTGTACAATAACCCCTAGAGACAGTTAACCAGTGGCCTAAGCACAGTTTTGACTGTTGTTTCCGAATATTGTCATCAGGTATTCTGCAATGTACTGCAAAGGCTCGTTTGTGTAATACAGCCTAGACTATCTCAATCAACAGTCGGCCACATCGCTCAGATGTTGATGTCCGCCATTGTGGTCAGAAAGTTACAAGGGACATCGAAACATTAAAGCAACATGTTTTTGTCCAGAGCCATTTGTGGTGCTGTATCGCAATCGGTATGTGTTTCTAATAGGTACTTATGAGCAGTCTTCGGATGTCTAGATGGCTTTGCAGCGATTTTTTAGCAAATGCATTGATATGTGTATGACGCCGCACAAGGGCAACTAGAACTTGAAATGCGTTAACCCTGCTATCCATAGCCTTTGTGTAGGTCGCACAATATCAGCACACTATTAAGAATAGCAGCGATACATTATTCATGCATTTTCATACTGCATGTTTTTGCAGCTCATGTTAACGTTAACAGCTTAACGCCAACGCAGGCGTTTACTAACGTTAGGTAACGTTGAAGGTTTCTAATGCTAGCTAACATAGGCTAGCCATGTCAGCGTTACGAAAGTAACTCTGTCGGCATAACGAGTGTAAACCCGTAATGCTAAAAATATATGTATTCCTGTAGTTAATAATCAGTGTTTGTTATTGTGGTGATCATTGTGCTGACTACTTGGCCACAGCAACTCTGTCAGATTTGACCTATGGTAGCAAGCTAACGTTAGCCATACTCTAGTTAGCTAGCGAATATGGGGCAATCGGTTATGCTTCATTAGTGAACAGTAAAACGCTTTATTCAGCATCCAAAACACTATTAGACAAATAGGCAAACTTGACAGCACGTTGCATAACATAATATATGCCCTGCTTTTGAACACTTGAGTCTGTTGTGTAAATAGTAACATTACGTTTTGGTTTGTCTTTTTATTCAATAGGCCCGGCAGGTCCGTAGCTTGCACCAGTCTGCCATACGGGCAGGGGCCGGAGGTATCTTTGTGGTGAGTGTTAATAAAACATATTTTGTTCCCTGTTGTTTGTTTGTAACATTAACAACTGTTGTGCATCGTGGACTCAGGGATTCAGGTTACACAATAGAGTTTTGCCAGCTTAACTGCTTACATGCCACTCTATGCCTCCTTTATCAGAATGATTTACCGAGATCTACTGTATTTCCAGTTTCCTGCACAGAGGTTGACACTAGTTTGAGATGAAGATAACTGTATGGAAGTGCAACATGGTTTATTATGAATATCATATTAGTTTATTATAAATATTAGGAACCATTGCCTTTTTCGTTGGAGTTGGGAGGACGATGGTTTTCCTTCCATTACAGAGAGTATAGGTGGCAGGCAAGGCATCAATCAGTGGGAGACTGAAGGGGGTATATACTCTTTTTATCCTGTGAGAAATTCAGTCCCATCAATGAATTAGTGACACACGCAGTGAACACAAAATTAGTGAATGCATGGACTATCCTGGAGCAGAGGACAGCCTGCAGCTGCAGTGCCCACGGAGCAGTGAGGGGTTAGGTGCTGGTAATGGCGCTTCAGCTGTGGATATGGGCATGGGAGAGCAATGTTCAATCACTCCACCTGCCCACGTTTTTCTTACTGGTCGGGGATCAAACCAGATGCTCTTTGGTTAGTCGGTCAGGTTGAGGCCCTAACCAGAAGGCTACTGCTGTTGAAATCAATAGTCGGAATCGCTTCCTTCTTGTGGCTGTTGCCCTAGTCACATCAACTTATACAATAATTGCCCCTTGTGTATTTCTGTAATGCTGTGTCCAGTTGAAACAGTATTTTGTCTATATATGCACTGTTTATTTTGGTGCTTTTTGTTGTCTTTTTTTTCATTACAGGAAAGTAGACTCCAATAGCCGATAAAACATTCTGCTTGTCTGTGTAGATTCTCACTCACCCAGTTATATGCAACTGGACTTCTTTTTTTTTTTTTAAATAATTGTAGTAATTCTGCTTATGTTCTTTTTCACCTTTGTAGCACAGAGACACACCCGACAATAATCCAGACACCCCCTTTGAGTTCACTGCTGAGAACATGAAGGTGAGGAACTTAGACATATCTACGTACTTACTGATGCTTTACAGTATAAATCATGCTTTAAGTATGCCCTTTTAATGCCACACAGTGCAGTTTGTTTTATTTCCATGCACTTTTGTTATTATGTTTCATCATTCAATTAATAATTTAGTGTTGTGGAGTGTTTTTCCTGAATGCTTAAGCACTAACAGTGATTCTTTTTGGCACAATTTCTGAAATCTCAAGAGGATTGAAGCCATCATCAGTAACTACCCTGAGGGTCACAAGGCAGCTGCCACCATTCCTGTGCTGGATGTAGCACAGAGGCAACATGGCTGGCTGCCCATCTCTGCCATGAACAAGGTACCTTCATAACGGACCTATGTACCAAACAACATTTAAATGCACCAGATCCTGTTGTGACATCTAAAATCTTTACATAAGCCTATTTCTAAATCCAAAGCGAATGTTATGCAGCAGTTCTGAGGTACAAAGTCACATAAATAGACAAATAAACAAAACAGATAATGAAATTGAAAATCAATTGTTCTCTGAATGCTTAAATACCAATAGTTGTTCTTTTAGCAAAATTTCTGAAAATATACTATTACCATACTATAGCCAGTCCAAAACTGTACAAATTTTCTTCTCACACTATTCTGCCAATTGCCTTCCTACATTGGCACAGGGTAAAGAATGTTTAAATAATTACATCACTCACAGGGTTTCTGCAGGGTCTTAAACAGTCTAAATTTTTAAAATATGAATTTCAGGCCTTAAAAAGTCTTAAATGTAACAAAAGATTGTGCTGTAGGTCTAAAATATATTCTTCTTGAGTTTTAAATTGATCTGAGTTGTGAATTATTACTGCAATTGCACCACTGCAGTGCATTTTGTGTGGACATTGTCACTTGCTTCAAGTGTGCTTTCTATTTGAGAGGAAGTGGACATTTTGTTTGTGTGAAGTTGGTAGTTGTAGTTGATGGCATGATTTAAAAGTATATCCTATGGACGTAGAATCCATAAATTTCACCTAAGATTCCGCAAATCTGCATTTAGTTGCTGGAAAAGGTGTCACATTGGTCTTAAATTTCAATCATAGTTATTATGAAAAGGTCTTAAAAAGTCTTCTCCAGTTGAAGTTGTTGGAACCACTCAACATTCAGATCTTTAGCACAACAAAAGACATTTGGTCTGGATTAGTGTAGGACAAAATTGGACAGTCATCAGTCATCTTTTGAAGAGAAGCACCTTTGGAAGACCTGTGTGGCTAAGGCAGCCGCATACAGAGAAGACATCTGAGAGTAGAAATATACACAGAAACATAGCAATATATATCTACCTGTCTCATACCATGCCTAAATCACATATAAGACTTGAACCAGGTGATGGTTTTGAGAGGGGCAACATGTTCTTTGCAAATGCAACAAGTCTGCTTAATACACATATGCCAAAGGACCCTTGTTCCTAAAAAGTACTCTCAAGCCTGTTTGTGTAGACCAGGGGTTGTCAAAGTGGGTGCCATGAAATACTTTCAATCATGTATAAAACAAATACCTCCCACATATGACATTTAGGCTATTATCCCCAAAAAGTTTACCCTCATTAGTGTGTTGTTTTTCGTTGGTGTGACAAAACAAAAAGCCCCATCAGGAATAAATTCAAGACCGTTTCAAATGAGCAGTTAAAATCTGCCCTTAAAATGTCTCGTCTTGCTCATCATGAGTCTCTAATAACAAGCCTTGTGTAATATGTCCAGATGGCAGCCTCAACAGTATTAATTATGATTATGATAACTATGATGCTAAATGTTGCTAAAAGTGCAATTCTAAAAGATGGTGGGAGTATAGCCTAATATAGTGGCATAGCACAGTTATGCAAAGTGAAAAGGAAGAATGCTGTGGATTTAAAAAAAATGTTGATAGGGGTTCCTTCAGCTGTAAAGATTTGAGAACCACTGGACAAAGATGGACAAAGTGATTTCTAAGTTTAGATGGCACAAATGATCGATTATGTTGAATTGAAACATTATTTTTTATCTGCGGCCTGTAGGCCCTCTTTCCTCTCCTGACCCTTGTTCTTACCTTGTGGTGTGTTTATGTGTGTATGTGTGTCTTACGCTCCAGGTGGCAGAGGTGCTGGAGATTGCTCCTATGCGCGTGTATGAGGTGGCCACCTTCTACACCATGTTCATGAGGCAGCCGGTGGGCAAGTACCACATCCAGATCTGCACTACCACACCCTGCATGCTTTGCGACTCTGACAGCATTCTTGCGGCCATCCAGAACAAGCTGGGTAAGGCGACTACAAACCAACTACACACACACACACACACTGCCAGGTAAAAAAAAATTGCTACTGCACTGACTACAGATTTTTATTACCAACTTGTGTAACAAGTGCAAATGGAATAAGAAATAATGTTTCACAATATTGTATGCATGGACTCTATAAAAGACTACACATACATAAAATTGCATATATTGATATAAAATTACAACACGCTACAAGAATGTCCTTAAAGACATCAATATGCAATACTTAAAGTATGGATTCATTAGACATTTCCTGGAATTGTATAGGTGGTATTTTGAACCTTTTTGCTTTCCGTAGGTATTAAAGTGGGCCAGACCACGCCAGACAAGCTTTTCACCCTGTCCGAGGTGGAGTGCCTTGGAGCCTGCGTCAATGCACCAATGGTCCAAATCAACGACAACTACTATGTGAGTTCAGACAACACACACACTCACACAAAATAGCCAGTTGGTGACGGTACATCTTGTGTGTATATGAATGGTAAAAAAGCTTTTAAAAAAAGCTTTTAAAAAAGATTTTTTAAAGAGGATTTTATAGGGTGTCAGAATGGTGACTTTTTCTACTAATTGTCCTAATCATTTTTCACAGACAAGTTATGCACTGCTGCAGAGTTGACACATTTTGATAGATCTGTGTAAAGAGATTCTGGTGGAAAACGTCTTGATATGCAGGTTGTTTTGTTTAGGTTGCAATAGCTTTAACACATTGCCACCCCCTGTTGACTGTTGTTAGTCAGTGAACCTCTGGGTGTACATTTTGGATACGGTATCATGATCTCTAAACCTTCCTGCCCATATAAGGAAAATGTTGTGACAGTATGACTTCAAATCAGTATGAATTAAAATCAGCTTTAATTCAGATGTGCACCGGGCTTATTTCCAAGCACGGTACTATCTACTACTGGCCAGGCAAGCGCCGCCTAGTGCTTACGCTGATATACTACAGCCAAGCATGTAAACGGCATGCCTATTTATGCACATCAGAACTGATCCCCACTTTTCTCCCATAGACATGAACAACCATGAACTATCTTGCTCCACCTGACTACCATCTTTGTCCACACACAAATGGTAATTCAGTCACTTCTGTCTCTCCACCCCTTCCTTATGGAGGAGTGTCTCTCTGTAAAGCAGCCCCCCCACCCTTCCCTGTAAAGGACACCTTGATACTGGTGCCTAAGCAAGCCCTCCATCTGCTTGAGTCCCTGTGGTAGGTCAGCAGCCTGACTCCCAACTCTGCAAGTCACTTAGGATCAGAGAGGCAACTGGGTCTTGGAGGCTTAAAGTGTCTCCTCCTCTCCTGGTGAACCAGAAAAGGGACTGCCCTACACCCCTACCCCCTGCCACGTACAGAACGCTGAGCTTTACATGGACCACTATACATGGACCACTATAGATTTTAGTGGAAACATTAGCGTTCATTTTAATCTCAAGGTCAGTTAGAAGTGTCTGCACTGAAGAAGTACTGCACTGTACTACTACACCACTTCTCACTTCAGGGATCAGGGGTTGCATAGTTCATTTCCAGGTTCTAATGTGCCTCACCAGCAGTGAAATTAAATTTAAATTGGTTCATTAAACTCTCTGAATCTTGTTATTAGTACAATACACCTTTGTATTTGAAACCTTTGTTTACAGTTGATTACACAAATTCAAAGAAGATGCATGTAGTTTAAATAATACAGACGCGATCAGCACAGCTTGTGTTCAAAAGCGCTGCTAACCATACAGTGCTTGTCTGTCATTGTGTACAGCCTGCCACACATTAGACAAGTGATTGACATTCACATGTTTGTGTCTAGTGCACTACAAGTGTACCTAGACATGGTGATATCGATTACTTGCTTGGTGGTATTAACAATGTATATTTTTGGTCTCAATATAAAATATTCATCCCTTGGGGGAAATAAAAATTGCAGAGAGATTTAAATGCATTTTATTTAGTTTTAAACCTCTGGTTATGGTTTTCAGGAGGATCTCACCACTGCAGATATTGAGCAGATTCTGGATGAGCTAAAAGCTGGTAAAGTTCCCCTACCAGGACCCAGGTGAGACGGATGCATCTCTGCAGATTTAATTTGGCATTTTAGGACATTATCTTGGACCTATGGAAACACTAGTCATCAATTTTCAGACACACAAAAAGAAACCCATAAATTGAGAAATAATTAATTCATAATTATTAATTTTGCTGTTCAAAGTTGTTAATTGTGTTGGTTGAGTTGGTGACCTTAAGTATGTGTTTATGTTAAAGGAGTGGACGTTTTTCATGTGAGCCTGCAGGGGGCCTCACGTCTCTGACCGGACCACCCCCAGGACCAGGGTTTATGGTGAGGTCTGACCTTTAGGCCTCCATTACTAGCCATTTCGCACTCACACACCTGTTAGAGGTTAGCACCTGTCCTGTGTGCCTACCATCCAGATATTTTCCTGATGTAACACATAAGTTATGAAGTCTGTAATGTCATGTGTAAATAAAATTTTCGAAGTATACAGTGCTGTGTTTTGAGTTGTTTGTATGCCATTTTGCTGTTTCTGTGATTAGGCTAAATCTGTACAGAAACACTAACAGAAAGGCATATAACCAGATCACACACACATATATTATTCTCTCTTCTATTTTACATTATGAAATATTAATGAAAACCTTCTATACACACACACAAAGAACTAACCTTAGCTGAATCTTGCATAAGAAACTGAGAATGCACCACATATGGTAGAAATTGGGAGGAAGGTTTGAACTGATTCTCCCATCCCACTTATTGAGGATCAGCTGTGTGTGTGTGTACACGTGCGCAGTAATTCTGGCAAGAGAATTGAGCAAGCAGTGAGTATTGTGCAATTTTATGCAGCCAAACAGTTCTGACCCCTCAGGAGCCTCCCATATGTGACCAAGAAAAAAAACCTTCTTCTGCTGAACAAACATACATGACATGAATTTCTACTCAACAAGCTCATGCTTTATTGGTAAAGAACGAGAACTGTGAATACTTAGCAATTGTGTCAAAGATGATAGACAGGTGCTTCTATCTGGTCTGTGACCTGTGCTAACAGATTTCAGTCTGTTATCACATCATCATACCGGACTGCATCCGATTAATAAACCAATATATCGTTCACCTGCAAGAGCCAACACGCCCATTTCCCGTTGCCAGAAAAGCAGACCATTTGCTTAGGATAGAGACTCATTACCTTGTTCATCCGCGGATGTCGTGGTTAATGCGAGTGAAAAACAGGGCGATTCGGTTGCAGACTGCAAAAATAATGACACGATGGTTGCAGTCATTAACTATTACCTACATGATCCACCACGGTGTTTCGCTAACAAGCCTACTCGATTTGACGTTAGCAATGTAAACAAACTCGAAGTTATTGATTTTGTGAACTGTGATATGTCGTATCGTTTGTGTTGCACTAAGTCGAGCGAGAAAGAAAATATGATCAAAGTTACTTTCTCAACAGACATCGTTAAACTGCAAAATCTACATAATGTTGGCTCTTTCATCTACTCCCTCCACCCCTATTTCCTCCCTGGTGATTTAGCTTGTTCTGCAACAAAATACCCGCGCATACGCATGCGCGGCTTCTCGATGTAATGCAAATTATCACTGCGCAACGTCTTAACAACAGCTATTAAGAATTTAACGATATCGCCTGTCACACGCAGTGTATACCCACAGTGTTCCGTGTGCGTGTCAGCCAACATCCCAAATAAAAACTAACGAGACATCAGCGCTACCTCCACTCCAGCCCAGACATGTTCGAGAACGTTCCCAGTAGCTGCAGAGAGGAGCGGAAAAGATGACGTCAAGCGCCCAGCGTCACCTCACCCCTTTGGTGTTCGCGTCTCAAATTTTGCGACTGAACCATACACCAGCATTTTCCGCGAAAAAAATATTCTATGCATTCCTAATTATAATACATCTTAAGCAAACACTGTAACAACAGTACAGGTATAGCGCGATATTTCGATGAGGTAACGCATTGTCCGTTCCACCATCTCCAGTAGATGCAGAGTTTTTAAGCTCTGTGGGGGCTCAAGCGATCACATGGTTTGGTGTCCACCAATGAGCACTGCTCTTGCGTGTTTTGCTGGGCTTTTCTTAGAGACGACGGACGACTAGGGATGTTTTCAAACCAGCAGTGAGCTGGGAAGAGACGTCACATAGTCGTAGGTTACAGCAAAATTTCACTATTTGCTAAACTGTACTCAATATCTGCAAGGTGCGAACCGTTTATGCAAGAGCAAGAGGACCTAAATATGTTTGCTACGGTAAGCAGAGACCACTGTTTTCTTGATTGTCCGCAATCGTAGAAAAAAACTCTAGTTAGCTAACACTCTAGCCTTTTAGCTCGCAGGCTAATGTTAGTTGGCTAACTTTAACGTTACGGAGAGTGTTCCGAATTGAATGTTTTGTTTCAACGTGGCTGTTATTGAGATGTATAACTGAAAGTTAATACTTCGTAATACATATATATCAATGTATTGCCGATATATGGAAGAAATCAACAGTTCAGATACAATCGAGTACAATATTTGTTAGCAATTCTGCGTTATTGCGTGTCGACGACGACGAGGTTGTGACAACCAGGTTGAATCTGGCAGGAACAGGAGGGAATATGAGTGGCTGGTGCTGTTGTGCTAGCAGAGAGACTTCGGGTAGCTTGCTAACGTTAGCTAGCTCGTAACGTAACCGTACAGGGGAAGCGCAGACTGGGTAGACTTTCCTCCCGTGTCACTGCGGGCTATTGTCTTGTTGTATTCGATGGGGTGGCGCAGTCTGCATCAGCACATGCACATTGTTTAAGCTTTTCAATCCAAATGTAACACCAATATTCTTTCAAGCATTTACAGAGCAATATATATGTTTTGACTATCAAGGTTAAATCATGCAAACGTTTAATGGCATAGCGTTATGAGTACCTTTTATGATGTATTTTCCCCTAATTTGTAAGAGTCATATTTGAATATTATACTTTGATGTGTATCGTCAGTTAGAAATGTTGCAGGCTTCCTAAGTAA
Organism: Tenualosa thibaudeaui; assembly: GCA_027481765.1. Classification (NCBI taxonomy): domain Eukaryota; kingdom Metazoa; phylum Chordata; class Actinopteri; order Clupeiformes; family Clupeidae; genus Tenualosa; species Tenualosa thibaudeaui. The sequence goes on from JAIFZK010000227.1 coordinate 6,301,083, forward strand.
AGCAATGCCTCTCCGTTTAGCTACAAATGAAATCTGCGCCACGCTGCCAAAGCTAGCTATCGATAGCTTCCTCAGCGGAGCATGCAACGTTACAGCGTAGCATTTGGGGGTGTGTTGCCACAAAGCTTTATTTGGTGACCGTCCTTCGCGTAGCTACCCAACCTTTTGTTTAAAGGCTGTGCGAAGGCGTCTTCCGACTTTGGACATGCAGCAGTTGTAGTTTGCGTTTCATTCGTTTTGTGGAATAAACACCTTCTCAATCCTGTTTCCTCGTGTAAATGGCATAAACAACCCTGTTTACTACGATCACGTTTGAATTAAAGTGAACTACAAGATGATCATTGCGCAGTTTCAGTCATGACAAGAATATAGTGCAGCTGTCATATTTGGACTACTGATGTGATTTGAAAATGAACAATGAATATATTTATGGTGATTTTGATCCAGAGCCAAAATGCAGGTGTGGAGCTGTTCCTATATTCTAACGTTTGTGCTTACATCAAAACGCAGACTACACCCTCCCTATGAGGTAGCCCTGTTGGTGTTGCACCACGATGTCGCAGTTATTCCTCCTGAACTTGTATTGTTGCCTAATTCATAAATATAAACAATAATGAAGGGTTAGCTTATGCAGACTTTATAATGTCAACATAGGGAGTATGTATTTCAGATGATTAGGGGTATTCTGAGTATGGACAATAATTATATTAATAATAATAACAATTACTAGTATTATTGTAATTGTTATCGTTATTATTGTTCGTGTTATAGTTATTATTATTATTGATATTAGCATTATTATTATGGTCATCATCACTATTGTTATTATCATTATTGTTATTATTATTATCTCCTCACTCATGCAAAGTTGTGCCTCACTCATTCCTGTTGTAAACCTCTGCTAATTTGTTTGAGTATAGCAAACCATTTGCAAGAAATTAAGCAAATCACAACAAAATACATTGCTGTGGTATGTAGGCTTACTACTGCAGTGACTGCACACAACACTTCTGGGGAAAAGACATATTAGGGATTATCTAAAGATCCTACTTTCCCTCAGATGGGCTTGAAGCCAACTAGAGCTTGACATATTAGGGATTATCTAAAGATCCTTTCAATTGACCTTTCCCTCAGATGGGCTTGAAGCCAACTAGAGCTTGCATTAGACTTCCAGGCCATAGGTCTGGTTACTGAAGATAGTGAAGGTAGTTACAACTGTTCTTCTGACTGTCCATGCAGTCATATTGTAGTAATTTTATTCAAGGAAACCAAAGTGATATCACTCCCACAGAATTTACATAATTCAGTCTTTCACTGAGAGCGTACTGGGTCTTAGTTTTGGTTTCTTTTTCAAAAATAGTCAGTTTTTGGTCATTTGAATTGTATTTTCTGATAGATTTTCACAAAGCTCTTGCTGTGCTTAAAGGTAAAGTCACAATTCTGGTTTCTCTCCACTTGACCAGACGAAGACTGGTCTAAATAGTCTGTGAAGGAGAAGCTACCTGTTTTTGCTATAAGCCAGCCTGAACATTCTCGTAGAGAATAATTATCTGCTCTTTTTAAACTATAGACGGTATAGCTTAGGCATTTATAGCATTTATTTTCAGGTATTCTGCATGATCAAATTCACTATAACAACTTATAACCAAGTGGTCCTCTGCATAAAAAAATGAAAAAGGAGCCACTGTGTGAATACTTTCCACTGTTAGTGCTAGAAAAATTTTAACCAGCAGGTTTTTGGGACATTGCCTTGAAGATTATGAGTTTATGAAACTGATGGCACTTTTTAACAATTTCAGTAATCTCTATTTGTGTCCCTTAAAAGACTGTTCAATGTATGGTTTACATGTTGGCAAAAGGTTGAAAATCACTGATTTACACATTGACATGTTTACATGTTCCCTACTTTTTACCATCACTGCTAAAGACCCACTGCTGTCCTGCTACACATAGCTCCAGGTGTTTAGCCTGCTACTATTGGTTTTAGACGTCTTTTAATATTTCCAAATTCCACTAGGGCTGCCTGATATAGGCATAAAAATTGATCATGATATATTTTCCCATATTGATCAATATGCATAAGTACAGGGCGATAAAACCTCAAATCAAATCATGATTAATTGACTGGGAGGGGCAGAATCTGGTGCCACTCCCATGCTACTACAAGCAGTAATAGGTAAATTGTATCATCCTGGGTTCATTTGGCATTGAAGCAAACACATGCCTTATGTTGCGCTCATCCCAGGCCTGTTGTGAACTAGTCCCTTATCTGATATCATATTTGGGGGGTAGGATGAGGGGACCACATCATCCCTATTTTTTTCAACTTATTCTCTTAAACTTGCATACGACTTGTATGTGCTATGTAGGATTTCTTCAGTAAAACATTTCTAAATGCACAACAAATGACCGGCATACATAATAATGTTTTTGACACATTGGTATTAAACTGAAAGGGTGACTTAGTATTTGGTATAAAAATATTTTCAAATGTATTTGACTGACTGCTGATTCCGATATAGGAACCAGAGATTATTATTTTCGAAGAGCTATCACAAGGTAATAAACATGTTTCCATGTATGTATTGGTTTCAGTTTCGCAGCAACGCAGCAATGATGGTAGCGTTGCAAGGCTTAATTCACCTGGGTTAATTTTGTCATTCTTCGTATTCATTATCCAAATGCTTTAAAGCTGTAGATCAAGGTAAAATTTTTGCAAAGTTCCTTTTAAAGGGCATTCCTTTATCAACTGTGCTAAAAACAACATGGACTCGGAAATTGTGTTTGTAATGGCTAAACATTTGTTAACTTCTACAAATGAAGACGAGCAAGCATGCGCGCAAATGAGTATGGAGTTGTACTGTACTGTCCGCAGTCTGCTTGTGCTGTGTAGAGTATGAAGTCTTTAAGTAGCCAAAAGTTTACAATCTGGCAGCAAGGGTTATTCTTTTTACAGAAACATGGGACTTCACAGGAAAAAGATGGCCTCTTTCTCAGGCATGTGTGCCTGTCAGCGCAGGGATGGTATGGTGTTAAACCTCAGTAAGTGGTACAGTTGGTTTGTTGTTTTAACTCTCATGTTAGATGTCAGTCAGTACGATTACATGCACTCTTGAAAATCAAAATATTGCCTTAGTCCAACTAAAATCAAACGTTTAAAAAGCATGTAAACACCTTAGTCCAGGCGAAATCAAACCGAACTGGACTGTTTATAGCCCAGATAAGACACCCAGATAATGTTACTGGAAATTGGATTGGATTGGAGCCAGCTAAGATTAGACTGACACTCCCCCCTCGGAAATGATGAAGACACTGAGGTCGGTAACAACTTCACTGCTGGCTTGGTTTGTGCAGCATGAAGAGTGTGTCTCACGTCAAAACAATCAAAAGCAAAATATGTACGAAATGCACCTACAGTGCTGCAGCATTGCCCATCTCTTTGCTCATATTTGCTCATATCAAATATCATCAACCTCTTTAAATTAACGTTAGTTCAGCATCTAGCATCTTTGGTTTAGCCACAAATTCTTCGCCTGCAGAGCTAGGCTTCGATTTTCTTCCTGTGCATGGACACTCGGATTGCTCTGATTACTTGGATACTCCGGTTAAAGCTTTAGCTCTATTATTGCCAATAGCTAGATGTGCATATAAATGTATTGATTGATTCTGATATTGATATTGATTCTTGCCACAGGTTGCTCTTTTGTTGGATGCAAATGACTGGATTTGCACAGTTATGGGGGAAGTGTGGAAAACATATATATATATATATATATGTATTTTTAAAATTTTATTAATTTATTTTTGGGCTTGTCCAAGTCAGAGTCATGCATGTCATGAATGACTGTTCAAGCCAATGTTTTTGTCAAGTGAAAATTACATTTGTAATGTGTCAGTATCAGTATGATTATGCTGAATTACACAGAATTGGTTATGAGTCGTCACACTGAAAAGAACATTCAAAAACTGGACACAAGAAAGTCATTTCACTACTACCTTAACAAGGCTAAGTTGGGAGTGTTTCTGCTAAAATGGATGACTAGTCATTAGCAGAAGGAGAGCATTTTTCCTTTGAATAACCAATAGAGCATATTTATATTGAAACATGCATTTCTCAAAAATCATCCATCAGCATACGGTCTGCTTTAGACACAGATAATGCACTAAAGCAAGGACTATCTGAAGCAGTAGATCAGCAACAGGATAAAGAAAAGCTAAGGCAGAGCTAGGTTAGGCTGTTGGTTTGATGTGTCTCTGGGACTCTTGACAAGTTTGTCTGAATTTGCTTTGGCAGAAGTGTGTGTGTCTTATCAACACTCATCTTTACTTATCAACCCTTATCTCTTCTTCTCTCCTGCCCAAAACCATAACTCTTCCCTGGGGCTACACCCTTAACTGCCCCTGATGTGCTCCCCTGTTGTGTCGTCTGAGGTCAATGCAAAAAACAGCTCCTCCACTAATACTTGCACACATCATGCATGGTGTGATCTCCTCAAATACTGTAGCTGAACTGATCAATTTCATAAATTGAGAAGTTTTATTTATGAAAACATACATTTGAGAGTCTCTTTGTGTAGTTCACCTGTGCATGCTCATAGCTCATGTTCGGCAGGCAGGCATACTCATGTGCATGTAATTGGAGAAAGATTATCTATTTAAGCATAACCCCATTGTTTGTTGATACTTCACCCATCTTCAGGGCTCTGATAGTGGTGTTTCCAGGCCTTTCAGATAGGCCACATCTGCCCGGCCCTGTAGCAGCTTTGTCATAGGGCTGGCCTTGGAGGTAAATGTAAATGTGTGGATGTATGCATGTGTCTGTGCTGCAGGCATGCTGCAGTTACTGAAGAAGAACATGGCTTAACCAGACCCTCATTGGCATACTCCTAGAAAATAACGTACTTAAGCTCTGCAGTGTGTGTTTCTGTGACAAATGTTCTTCAGTGGGAAACTAAAGGGCTGATTTACAATACCCAAATAATACAGTGTGGTCATATACTGTGTCATATGTTTGTAGTGTTTGTTAAATGGATGAATGAATAGAGGAGCACCTTGAGGATTTAGGCCTACATGTATAGATGTCTATTCCAGATTTTAGTCAACACTCCTTAATCTAGTGTTGACTCGAAAGTGAAGGCTTGTATTGAAATGGATGAGTGTCTGAAACCAAAATTGTTTTTTGAGACTTGGTGGCATTTATGCACCTGGGTTACAAAGAAAATTCTATGGAGTGTATGCAGTGAAGAGTAATTGCCTCTGGATCAGCTTATTGAGGGGTGCTCATCTGTCAGCAGCATCAGTCTGCATTCTATGTTTTTACCCTGCTCCATTAAAGTTCTTTTTTTTTACAGTAATTACTTATCAGTTCAGTGTGACTCTTGAATTTCCCTAGGGTGTAGTAATGGGGCTCTGTTTCTGCACAGGGACTGCACTGTATGGACGACGTGTTGTAATGTGTTTGTTTCAGCCTTGCCTGGAAGAGGCCTGCAGGGTACTGCATGGAGGAGTAGTAGACCTTAGGCATCCCTCTCCAAGCCCGTATTGCCATAGCAACGATTGCTTTAGCTTTAGCAGTTAGTCTTGATATGGGCTGGCGTCACAAGAGATGTTGTGTGTGTATATATATATATATTTTTTTATTATTATTATTTTTCTCCGTCTCGCCACGGTAACCATAAGCCAGGGCTGTGATTGGCTGCTGCAGCAGTTGTCTGCTGGTGACGGTGTTGTGGTCCGCCCAGCTGCGTGTGCAGAGATGGAGATGAGGACTGCAGTCAGACAGCAGCTGCTGAATAATCTACAGCGTTCTCCTGCTTTTTGCTCTTATTCTCTTCTCTCTGCCCCTTTCTTACTCCCTCTGTCTTCTCTCTCTCTTTTCTCTCTCTGCCCTCCTGTAGCCTTTTTTTCTTTTTCCTCTCTTCCTCCCTTCCTGTGATCTCCCCCCCGTCTTCACTGGATATGTCCACCCCCCTGCCCCCTTTTCCCCTCTGTCCTTGGCATTTCTCCCTCTCTCTTCCCATCCCTCACATCTCAACCCCCCATCTCTCTCCGCTCCCCTGTTCTCTGGGTCGTTCTCTTGCGCTCTTGGTCTCTCCCTCTGTCTTGCTGTTAGACAGGGTGTTGTATGTCTGTGATTTCTGAGGAGTAACGTTCTACACACTTCCAGCAATTTAAAGGGCAACCGGCATGCATAAATCACATGCAATGCTGCATGTTAACACGTGTGCATGCACCACGCACACAATTATTGTGGAGGACTATTTCTTTCTCTCTATACGTAAATTTACACTTACTCACACAGACTGTAATAAACAGATACCAGATAAACATATTCATTGTGATGTAATTAACAGAAAGGTGTTTCATATTGTGTGGCGAGACAACCACTTGCTGTGCCTGAAACCCATATAGGGTAGCATTATTAACTTGCTAATATTTATTTACTTTGTTATTAACAACAAATCTATCATACCACTGTTATTCGGACTTTTCAGGACGTAGGAGTTTTTAATTGTCGCATGGAATTGTTTCAATATTCAGCATTCACAGTATCAACATTCCAGGCTTTCCCATGTGATGTAACCATACGTAGAAACCTATGCATAACCACTGTAATTACACAAACGCAGGGCAGATAGTATTCGGGTGCCATGCTGGATTTGAGGAGTTCCAGCATGAATGCGGGAAAAAACAATGCGAATGCGGGATTTAACAAACATTTCTCTGGATCTAACAAAGATGCGGCGTTCATTCTCAACCACACACTTCTAGCCAGTCAGACATGTCTACAAAGGCGTTAAAGGCCCGGCAAACATGAGGATTGTTTAGTGGCACGAACAACCGCTTTATGACTGGTTGGGCGGGGGGGATTCGTGCACAGAACTTTTTTTTTTTCGCAAGTTCCAGGCTAAGCCCCCTTATGCACGAAGTGCAGAAGCATACACCTGATTGCAGAACTTTTGGCAGGAGCTCTCTAAGATTTTGTTTTTATCATACCCACCTCTTCTATGTAATCTTCTATATATATATATATATATATATATATATATATATATATATATATATATATATATATATATAATTTTTTTTGTTTTGTTATTTCTTGCATTGGAGTATGATGATGTGTCACAGAGGCATGCAGATGCACACACACCACAGGCAGGCTATATTACTGCGTAAATGACACATTACCGAAGTACCTAATCACTCCAAGCTGAGTTGAAAACTTGAATGCCCTGTATGGGACAGCAGCCTATATAAAGTATGTCAAAGTATATATATCATAAAATCGTAATCTTATGGATTCAAAGGGTAATTTTCAAATATGTGTTATGAGTTAAAACATACGCACCCCTGCCTACCTCCCGGGAATGGAAAAAAGTTTTGGCTCAGGATATTTTTTCACCATCAGCCCTGCAAACGATACAGTGCTGAAACACACATGTAGTGCACTTACTCAAGTGCTTACGATACGATATTTGTCTGCTGAACCATACATACAGTCGGAGAACAATGAAGAAGGCTTTGTGACGCACTACTGCTATTAAATCTTGCCCTTTGTGCTGAAAACCTTTAGTTTGGATTTCTTAAAGCAACTCCAAAGAACTTTTTGCTCTCGGGGCTGCTCCGTAATAAAGCGTAATTGGCTATATTTGAGACATACTTGAAGTAATATTTTGTGCGTGCCTCTCGGTGCATCCAACCAGAGGTTTGCAAGCTGTGTGTTTTTTAAAAACCTACATTAAAGTAATTTCCTGTCCGAATGTAGTGGGCTACAAAAAGTTCTACTTTCATGATAATTGAAAGGGTTTGTAGGCATCATTTGCAAGTACTGCCAGACATTAACCGCAACTCATAGCTACGTTGAGGTTGGCATGCTAGCTATCGAAATTGCTAACCAAACCCACGAACAGCTATACTGACTTGGTGACGCATAACACATTACATTTTCAGAACTTGTTGATATTGAAAGTTAGTTTGTTGCACATGGAACCTTTGTTTCTAATGGTTTGCTAGTCATTCTTTGAGAAACACTACCCTCATCTACAGATGATCACTAATCAATGCTAGCATGCTCGCTGTCGCAATCACTAAGCGTTTATGAGCATAAACTGAAGAGTCAGCAATTTTTCATGATTAGATGTTCATTGTGATGGGTAGGAAAAATATTTGCCATCGCTGCATTCCAACTCGGAAACTTAGCAGACCAGCAATGGAAATGGGCATTTTGAATAGGCTGTTGAATAAATCAGGTGTATGGGGTCTTACTGTCACATGTTTTCTTCTCCTCATTCATAGATTTGTTTTACCAATTTAATTCACAATGTCCATTCAAATAGTACTAGCTGGCTCTGGGTTCACCTTTTTAGTCGTGGACAATTATGGGCGTGTGCTGTCAGCAAGTGCTGCCTGTTGTGCGTATGCTGTCAGCTACTGTTGGCTTTACCTACTGGAGTTAGCAAAGTTACATAGCTGTTTTAGCCGATAGAGGGCCGTAATGGGTTTGAAAGAGTTGTCGTTAATCGTTTTTAGGACTTGATGGGCCATCAAAACACTATTTGGAAACTATTAACATATTTTACCTGCATAGGCCTTGTTTTAATCATTTCAGATGTGGGGTTTGTTATTGGGTTCGGCTTAGATGAAATTTGAAAAGAAAAAGAAGTCCCTCGTAGGTTATATAGCCTGTTGTCATACCGTCTGTTTTCTGTGAACTCCTGTATACTGATTACGTCTCTACTATGAAGAAGATGAGCAATACATTTCTCGTTTCCGGGTTCTGTGCACTGACTTTTTGTAATCTTCCAGATGGGGGCTCTACCCATTTGTGTGTACGTGTAGGTGAGGGGGTGGGGGTTGTCTCCTCCTAGACACATGGCTTCACACCTGATGGGGTGACTAGTCATGTCTTTGGCCCAGTGGACAATAATTTTCAAGTCGCTGTTTTTTTTTGCTTTGAAATAGCTGGCATAATACAGCTGTTCTTTATTAAGTTATATTTTAAAAAAATTATATTTAGAACACGTTTCACTGTTGATTTAAAGTCTGTTTAAACACATCATGCACATCATGCATCATGTTTTCAGTAAATGAATATGTAATATGAATATGATTAATTGATTAATATGAATTCCCATTGTCTGCTGGAACAGAAATTTAACCAGATGAATGGAGCATATGTAGAACAACTTCACTGAGGAACCTGGCTCTCAGTGACCGCATGAATCATTGAAATGTTTTAGAGATTGCAAATATGTAATTTGAACCCACAAAACCTAGGCCTAGATGTTTTGTAACAATAAGCCATGATGGGGGATCAAATGGACCAGTGACAAAACAGCTCTGCTGTTGCTGGTTTCAGGGGTGTGATGTAATCATTAATGGCCCTATAGTGTGTTGAGGACCATACAGCATGTTTCCTGCATAATTTCAGTACCTCAGTGTTGGAAAATGGCTGCAGCATTTGGGCAGAATGATCCTGCATTCTGACAGGGCAGGAGAGCTGGTCTCCCACACCACAAAAGTAGAGTGTGGTTGCCATATACCGTAGGTGTAAGAGACCGATCACTGGCTTAAGTAAATTCCTGATAAGCAGACATTCATTAAGGTAATGTGTTTATCTTAACACTGTTTATCTCTGTGAAAAAACAACCTCTCCCACCATTGGAGACTGCCCAAAGTCAGAATGGAAAGCTAATAGACCTCAGTTGGTCATATTGAATCTCTTGTCTCTTTAGAGACTTGTAGAAAATGGCTTTTGAGAGCAAGTGTGATTCAGGGTTGCCTTTTGCCACCTCCACTCTATAGATGAAAGATCTTACTATTGCAGGCTGTTCCTTCCCTCTTCCTCACTGAAAGAGTCGGTACATGCTGCTAGACCACATGCACACAAAGGTCTGATATTTGAATTTCCCCTTTTAAGAGATTGTCATACAGTTTTTGTGCCTAAATGGGAAAATGTCTGTGTGCATGCATGTGTGCTAGAGCAGTGTTTGTGACTCTGCCACCTGAAACACTTCTTGCCAGTAGTGGTTTGTTTACTTGAAACTGTGTGCAGACGTCAGAGAGAGACGGTGTGTAGGCAGTTTTTTTTTTATATATATACAGCTGCTACCTTGCTGGTAGGAGGCCCTTTGCAATCCGTTGCAACAAAAATTAGATGGTATTTCACTGCTGGGAACTCCATTTAAATGTATTTATCCCAGATTGAGATTATAGATGGATGATTTCTCCCACTTGGAGGCATCTTGCATTTTAAGGAATGGTTTGGTTGTGCATACCAAAATAGGTAAAAAACCTAGTCCTATACATAAATGTTTAAGTATTGATTGAACATTGAACGCAAGCAATTGACTCAGAAGTGTCTGGAAGTCCTTCCACTGCCAGCTGCCTCTGAGACTGTCTCTCATCTGTAGCTCTGCAGTGGTGAATGTTCCCAGAGGGAGTGAAATTAAGTTAGCCAAACAAGTTGATGATTTCAAAAGAAGCCAGTCTCATCGACCTCACTGAACAGACAGCTGCCTCTGTATTCCACTTGGCTCAATGCCTATAAGAGAATTAGGCCCCAGTTACTCTGCTATGAACATTGACATTGAATGTACAGTCTGCTGTTACACTGTAAATGTGCACTGAGGCTTTTTATGTGAAGTTAGTTTGTAGTAGCAGTATTAATATGCATTTTTCCCAACCAAATGCCTGCAACAAGGAATCAACATTGTGGTTCTTAGCATCTTTCTCAGAATTAATGTTGATTCCATTTAGTAGGGCATCGAAAGCCTGTTTACCTGTAACATGTTTGCATGTACATCATGCAAGTCCTGCATCTGCTGACAACTTCTCCCAGTACACGACATAGAAAAGGTAGTCTGGTAGTCTGAAAAAGGTGCATGATGAGCTCTAATGCCGTAGCTGGTTGCTCTACACTAATGAAATGGTGTCGGGAGTGTTACAGCTAAGAGGCTAACCCAAATGGGGCTAATGTAGCATTAGCAGTAGACTGGTTTCAGGGTTGTGCTAAGAAGGCTGATTAGCCAGTCAATCAGTCCAGCCTTGAGTCTGCAGACACCTGGCGTCATCCACAAGTAGAAGTGTCTGTCAAGATTGAGGTCACGTTTGGTGTTCATTTTATGTCTTGGTTTATGTTTTTATGTCTGTCTGTTAGTTTCTGTCAGATAGCCCCTCTGTCTTTAAATCAATTCAGAACAGTGTATTGCTATATGGAAATATTGCAATCAGATTGTCATCAAACAGGTTAGATGGATGTGGTTATTTTTCTCTATTTCCCCATAGGTATACATTTGTAATCCTTCTTGAATTGTTCTGTGATGGCACTAATCAATCTAGCACATCTTATTGTAGCTGTCATCCTGGGGTAGTAAAATGTAGGCCAGGATAAATTGAGATTTTTCCCAAGACTAAATTGGATTTAAGACTTACTGTGCAGAATGCAGGATTATGCCTGACCAGGAGTGAAACAGTTAGTTTGACCTAGCCTACTGGAACCATAAAACCCAGACTAGATTCTAAGAGATATGTGCAGTAGTTCTGCAGTCATTCGTGCCCATCAGACTGTCGGTGATCTAAAAGACCATGACTGACTCGGCCCTCTCATTGGTGGCATGAAATTCATCAATACACAACATTGCTCAGTAATATACGTAGAAACGTTCATGAATATTTTGTATATGATTTGAGACCGAATCGCAAAAAATCGTTTTAAAAAGTGTTCATTTTAGCCAGGACTCACCAACGTTCTATTGAACATTCTAGTGGTGGCATACCTCACGAAAGGAAAACATACAGTCTAGTCGAATCTGCAGTGTTGCTTGTTGGTGACCCTGCAAAATATCGTTAACTAGCCAGCTACAGCTAGATGTCCAACAACGTTAACGGAGCCGATGAAACGTAGTAGGCTAATTGATTAGACAGTGTTAGCTTTGGGAAGATTATGCCTGTTATGGCGTAACACAAACATAATTCAGTTGAATTCTCATTCCAAGTACATATTCTGATGTGATGGCAAGCTACTTTATAGCAGCCTATAACCTAATTGAATGTGTTAGCTTAGCCTACTTACCCAGAATGCCCATTGTCCACTTCACTGCTTCAACCATAAATTTAGTTATTGTTGATGGGCGTTATTTGTCCAAATGCTTGTCTTTTAGATGCCAAAAAGGTTCACAATTATAAATCCAAGGAATGCATATTCTTATGAGCTGATATTTTTGACCCCACCAGTCCAAAAATGCTGGTATAATCCATTATTCTCTATGGGGAATCTTCATTACTCAACGTCATGTATTCTGAATCAAATTATATTTTAGAATGTTCATAAAGTCAGTTACGAAAAACCGCCGTATATGTTTAGTTTTTGTATTTCTAATTCATATTTCATTGAAGATTCAGTTCTTGGTCCATTTCTCAACACATTAATCAAAAGTAGTTGTTAACCGTTACTGACAGTGACCTCAAGCAGTGGCGCTATACTGCAAGTGACATCATGGTGGCTTCATAGCATCATGGCATTCATCATAGCCTTCATAGCTTCAAGTTCAGTGCTGTTTCTTTGTGTATTCCTTGGAGTTGAGTGATGACCCAGTTCACCAGACATTGTGACATCAGCATGTCTGAGTTGCTCAAAGGGGCCCAAGGCTCCCTGTCCCAAAGCTTTCTGTACTAAAACTAGTAGTTTCTCTTTTTTGACTGTTTCTGTGGGCTTTTTCCTCTAGTCTCTTAAGGTTTTTCCCCTCTTTTCAGCTAATATGACTGTCTGTTTGTGAGAGAAAGAGAGAGATCATCATGTCAAAAATGTCACACATGTCAAGCATGGCTTGGATTGTGTGCCCTTTGATTCTACATGAATACTATTGGGTCACATACACTGTGTTTGGGCTGTGGAGCTTTTCTGAGCAATGGTTTGTTTGTGGGGAATCCCCCCTCATGAACTTCTTTTGATGGCTTAAGTGTAGTGGTGCTAAATATAGGTTCAACGCACACACATAGGTTCACTAGCCTGAAGCTGTGGGGGTGAAGCAGTGAGGGTGTCTTAAAGGGCACATGTAGTGTAGTCTCCTCCATGGGACCTGGCAGGCCAGTGGCCACTATAAATACCCCTCTTGCTACTGCACACCCCACACTAAGGGGTTCCCATAAGGCACACAAGCTGCTTCTAAGACTTTGGCCTTTAGTTTGGTTTCACTTCTTCTTAACCCAGTCCCACACATAGGTGTGCCTGGCTTGTTCTAACCAACCTATGCATGATATGCATTTATTTCCATATTATTATTTTTACCGATGCACTGTATGCACAGCACATACATTCGTACACACTTTTATGGATTCATTCACATGCATATTGCCCAAACCAAACAGCTGATTTCCCTGTTTATGTGGAGTAGATGGAGTTCTTTCAGGTGTGTCCCATTTTTTTTTTGTGTGTTTTTTTGTGCGATAACTTGCTGGCTTGTGTTTCTGCCTCTCATCAGGCTGGTGTGTGTGTGTGTGTGTGTGAGAGTACAACTTGGCTTCTTGGCTTTGTGATGGTGTTCTCGGGTGAGTGCTTTATGGTGAGTTTTATTCCTGGGCAGGTAGCCTTTGTCGTGTTTTCTTCATGTCTCAAGAAGGGAAGCAAAATGAAGTGCTATGACTTTGTTTAGCCATGTCCCAAACTTCAACCAGGCATTGTGTCAAGGATGTTATTTTCAGAATGACTAAGAAGTTTCAAAATATTTTGCTGGGGGAGGCCAACAGTATTGACTGCTTTGTTCAGGTCAGGAGAGAAGATGGGTTTGATCTTTGAATAATACTGCAATTAATTAAAATTTTTTTAAAAATAACTCGACTTGATTCTAGCTTCAAAGCCAAATGTATAGTCAATGTATAGTCCTATAGTCAACATTAACTAGCTGCCTATTGATAACAAACTAGCCATTTATTAGTCATTACAATCCACTTATTAATACCTTATTTTACATTACCTTATCCGACCCATAATAATCTAAGCTCAGGCCTAGTTTGGCAGGGTCTGTTGGGTTTCAGCAGACAAGCATAAGTCTGAAGCTGGAGGCATCTCCCTGAAGCAGAAGTGGGATATTTCTGGTCATGCCAGGGGCTTTTAGAGAGTTTGATGGAATTACCCTAACTACTACCATTGTCCCCTGGCCTTGCTCTCTGCTTAATCACGTTCCAACTTGTCACAAACAGACCAAATCATACTTAAGGTGGTAGTCCAAAGTACTTCCAGCCATGGCCCATAGCAGCATCTCTAAATGCATTGGACCATGAACTCCCTTTCAGTTTCATTTTCCACAACCCTGTTGGTTTGTTATTTGGTCTATGTTGTATCAAATTTTCTCATTTAGGATGATAGGGTTAGGGTTAGATAGGATTTTAACTGTCCAGCAATGGCATGGCAGCAATTATTACATAGCCTACTGCAGTGCCTTTCTGAATGCATCTCTGTCCCGGTCATCGCTAACGAAAGGCCTACCGTCAGCTGAACTGTTTGTGGTTTGGAACCTGAACCTGCTTTGATTTGCAGCTGGAACATAGCCATGGTCTCACACTTGCATTTTTTAGCAGCTTGAACGTGCCATCATTCTGTGACCTGAGCATGCTCTAGAGTTCAGTGAAAATGAGCCTTGATCCAACTCTTCAGGCCTGTCTGCCTGCTTGCTTGTGTGTGTGTGTGAGAGTGAAAGAGAGAGGGAGAGAGGGAGGGATAGAGAGAGAGAAGAAATCTCCATTGTGATGTAGGGCTTGTGCATATCAATAGGGTTGAAGCTAACACCGTGCCCTAACTGCAAGTAATGTGACCAATGTCAGCGGCAAAATAATTATTTTATTTTCAATTGGAATGTCCTAACTGAATACAATGTGGCAGAGTGCTGGGTGCCGTGATGTGCGTGTTTTTTGTCACGCTGTCTGTTTCTAGTTCGGTCTCAGGTTGCTTGCTGAGATTGAATGGAGAATCTGTCTGAATAGAATGGCATATTTAATGGACCCAATGTAGTCAGGAAACAGTAAACGCTACATGACAACCTGATTCCCTACTGCAGTTAGGACACGGTGTAAGAGTCGTTCTTTAAATGATGACGGGGTTCTATTAAGCAGACACAAGTCCGTGTCTGAAAAGATGGTCCTATTTTTCCCCTGACCATTTGTGTAAGTTTTTGTTAAGTTGGTCCAGCACTCTAAATGCTTTTGTGCAGTGAAGCTAGGTTTGCCCTTATGGGTTTGCATCTGTCTCAGAGTAGTAAATTAAACCCTACTGTCCTGGCTGTGTGTGTGCACATGTAAATGGGACATTTTATTTCTGCTCCTTTTTGGTGGTCTTTTTCTGTGATTTGTTAGTTTGTTTTTCAGTTTGCCTTTTTTGACATTGCCTTTTTTATTGTGCCTAGTTGTAGTATTTTTCTTTCTTTTTTCTTTCTTTGTGTGTGTGTGTGTCGCGTCGACATGTCTGCAAACAAATCAACCTGTTGACAATATGTACATGTGCACACTTGAGACACACATACACATATCTACATGACATAAACATGACTGCAAAATGCACAAACTGACAAACTAAGCTAAATGTTGACAGCTGTCCTGAACCGCCCTTTTTGCTTGACACAACCGTGAAGCAATCTCTTGACCTGAAGTGGCTTTGAACCATTACTGAAAACTGCTACTACTACTACTACTGTTGCTCTCACACTAACACACACACATACACACGCACGGATACACACCAGGATTTTAGTACTACTGATCGTAATCTTTTGTTGGCAACTCTTTATTTCCTCTCTGGCAGCAAAGTGTGTGTGTGTGCGTGTGTCTGTGCATGTGTGTGTGTGCACGCACATCTGTATGTGTAAGTGTATGTGAGTGTAAGTGACTGACTGATGCAGCTAAGAGGAACAGCTAACCCCAACCCCACCCTAAGCTATTGTGTGTATATGAGCATGTGTAGCACATTGCTGCTATAATGAGTGAAATAAAAACTGCACAGGGGATGTGGAGTGTGTGCGTGCACGTGGATGTGGAATCGGTGCCGTCTGTGTGTGCAAGTATGTGTGTCTAAGGCTGTGCATGTGTCAGTTCCTTGAGACGTTAACGTCTGGTGTCTAGTCAAGTGCAGACGTATTCAGAGAGGCTGAAGCTCCCTAACACCTGGATACCATGAATCGTAACTATACCAATTAGATCTTCAGTAGGTCCCCTTTTTAAATTGGTATGTGATCTGATGGCACAGTTTGTGAAAGGCTGCTCTGCGGAGTACAATCTTATTGGACCATGAACATGATGAGTTCAGCAGTGTAAAAAAGATTTCAGATTGTGTGTGTGTGTGATTCTAAGCTAGGCTGTTCTCAGCCTGGGTCACATAAAGTTCATCAATGTCTCTGGAATCATGTGAGTTGTTATGTGTGTTGTGTGGGGGTGGGTTTATGTGTGGGTGTGTGCGTAAATTGTTGAGTGACGTTGAGACGGAAATCGTTAAGTGGGAGCTTGATATGTTTGTGGAAATGTTAATGGGTGTGAACATGAATGAAGCTCTATGTTTTCACGGCTGAAATATGATGGATGTGTGTGTGTGTGTGTGTGTGTGTGTGTGTGTGTGTGTGTGTGTTGAGGAGGGAAATCAAGTGAGGGGGCTGATGAATAATGAATCCATGTGTGGAAGCATAGTGAGACAGTGTGTGTCAGATAGTGTGTATGTGTATGAGAGGGATATTCTACCTTTTAAGTGTTTTTTCACACACGCATACATTGTTAGCCTGGTAATAAAATCAGACCCTCGTTCTACACTTTCATTTCAGTAGTGAAATTCACAATGCCTCCCTCTGTTCACAGTTTGGACAGGTTAAAATCAGACAACGAGCTCAATGGGATCAAATCCAGACTAGGACTGTTGGGAGATGATAATCAAGTGGAAGTGCTAGGAAGGCAAGGCCAGGCTAATACAGAGTTAACTCAGTCAGAGTTTAGAGACGCATTAGGCTTTCATCCCCATCCCCCCACCCCCCAAAACTCACACACATACACACACACACACAGATGCTTTCTTTCCCTAGATTGTTTACTGCCTCTGTACTTCAGCACATGGTTGACCCTAGCTGTAGTGAAAGCACATCCAAAATACTTCGTTTAACTCAGTTCTTCAGTATAAACCAGATTCTTCACATGGGCTGAGCACTCATCAATAAATGGTTTAAGATGTTTTTTCCTCTCCTACTGCTGTCTGCTGCCCATTGTGGTGATTATTATTATTATTATTTTCTTTTATAATAATAATAATAATAATAATTATTATTATTATTATTTTTAATATTTATTACTTTTTTTTAAGTCAAGAAGGAGAGTGCGTTTAAAATCCGTGTTATCCTTGGCCCTCTTGTTCTCTTTGCTAGTGGTTGGTGCTTAAAGGTGCATTGTTCCTCATGGCGTAGAGAAGCCACTCGTTAACCTACATTGGGATGTGCAGCGTATGATTGGCTTTTAAAAAATGCGCATCATTCTCTTTCACGCCTGTCACATGCCTCCTCCCCCCCCCCCCCCCCTCTCTACCTCTCTCCCTCTCTCCATTCCCTTCACCCCCTCTCTTTTCATCCCCCACCCTTTGTCTTTCTCGTTTTTTCTAAAAATGTCTCTCTAATCCTGTATCTGCATGTTGTGCAGTTCTCGTGGACAGAGTGTGTGCGTGTGGGTGGGTGGTGATGGTGGTGGGGTGCTTTGCTGGTTTTATCAGGGTTATGTTAAGGGAGTGTTTTTCATCTGCCCTGTAATTTACATGTGCGGTCTCTCTCTCTCTCTCTCTCGCTGTGTGTGAGTGTGAGTGAAACAGACGACCAACATCCTACACACAAATCTAGCGCAGCTCATGCCTCATGTATTGTATTGATTTGTTTTGTGTGTATTCATGTTCCCATATGGAATGCCTCTACAGAGAGAGCATTTGAGAGAAGGAGGAAGGGTGACAGGAGCTGAATCTGGTGGGCCCATGATGTCAGAAATGTTCTGAGGGTGTGTCTGGCTCGGTGTCAAAGTGGGCTGTTCCTGAGCGGCGAGCAGAGCTGTAAAACACCCTGGCTGGACGCAAGAACTGCATGTCTCTCAAAAACCACTAATGTACTAGGACTCCTCTTAAATTGGTCCTGGACACAGACTCAAACTCATTATGCACTAGTGCACAGGTCTTGAACTGATTACTGGAGCCACTAGGAAGGAGCTACACACATAGGAAGTAAGTGAGTAGCCCTCTGGTCTATAGATGGCCCTTAGCATACTAGCGCACTATAGGCTGCTACTGGTCTGTGGTCATAATCTGCTCCTTGATAGGCTAGTGTTCTGTTCTGCCTAGTCCACAAATGCATCCCTGAACCGATACTGGTCCGTGACCGTGACAAACATGCTTTAGTGTCACACTAGTCCTGGACCTGTGATTTGGTCCCCATAAAGTGCTCTAGAAACTGAGATGTGAGATGGTATTGTAAGTGTGTGCATGCGTGCACATGCATCCTTGCTTGTAATCTCTTTTCTGTTTGAGAAATTACTACCCATACCAGTACTCCCTCTTAGACATCCAGGCTAAAGGAATTATGCAATGCGTGTGTGTGTGTGTGTGAGAGAGAGAGGTCCATGTTGCGGTGAGGGATTACTGTCTATATGGGGACACACAATATTGTTGTTTTTCCCCCAGTTGTATGATTTAAGCAGACAGTTCTAGGGCGGCAAGCAGAAATCTCTCTCTGTCTCTCTCTCTCTCTCTCTCTCTCTCTCTCTCTCTCTCTCTCTCTCTCTCTCTCTCTCTCTCTCTCTCTCTCTCTCTCTCTCTCTCTCTCTCTCTCTCTCTCAATAAATATATTGGTATGCATGAGACTCTTTGTGTGTGAAGCAGCAGGGAAAAATTGTGTGCGAGACGGAGGGGGAGGGGCAAGGGCAAGAGAAGGAAATGAATAAGGCAGGCAGGGAGGGAGGGAGAGCGAGACAGACTGGGAGAAGGAGGAGGTGGAGTGGAGGGATAATAACTGGGCTTTTACCTCTTTGTTGCCTCAGCCAAGGAGTTATGGTTCTGATTGGACATCCACAGGGAAGTGGGTGTGGCTTTATTTTGTTTGCGTGTGTGTGTATACGTACGTGTGTCGTATTTTAAAGCTTAGATCTAAATCCCTTCTGTCATTGAGAGCATACAAAAGCATACATACAAATACACACACACACACACACAGCCTTACATGGATGATGCATAACACAAGCCATCTTGTTGAAAGCCCCACGTTTCGAGCACGTTTGGTAAGCACATGGCCTGAGCGTGGGTGGGTGTGATGGAGGAGAGAGAAGCAGAGAGAGGGGGAGGGGAGGATGAAGAGAAAGGGAGGACAAGCGGAAGGGGGGGGGGGGGGTGGAGACAGAAGGAGAAAGGAAGAAATGCAGAGGGAAAAGAAGGGAGTAGAGAAAGGGGGAAAGGTGGAGGGAGAAGGACAGAGAGAGAGAGATCTGCTATTCTTAGCCCATCTGTGTGCCTCTACACTCGGTGGAATCGGGTTTCTTTCAGGCGTAGTCTTTTAGCTCTATATACTCTGCCATGTCTGTGTGCATATCCACATGAAACCTCTTGCTTGTTTGTGTATGTTGGGGCACACATACGTTCGTACAGAAATTTGTCTGTGTGTATGTGTAATGGGTGGGGGTGGGGATGTGTATTGGTGAGACAGACCGTGCAAAAAGATGTGTGCAGATGTGTGCAACTCTTCATTTCTTTCAGCATTTCTCTCCCTGGGCAAATTTCTACATTAATGCTGCATATAACACAAACACACACACACACACAGTGTAAATCTAGTGGCTCTGCTGGCTCTCTGACTGGCACATACACACACTCACACACATAATACACACACAATGACACACATAGCCTCCTACACCTGCACACAAACTGCTGCAGAGGTAGAAAGGTTTCTTGCAGAGTACAATAGCAACAGTTACTCGGGCAAAGGTGTGTGTTTTTTTGTGTGTGTGTGTGTGTGCGGGCGTGTTTGCAAGAGTTTATAATACTGGCACACACTCACACGTGCATGCATGTGTAGTTAACAGTAATATTTAGTAAGTAAATAAATAAATGTGATGCATTCAGTGCGGGTTGGTGTGAGTTTGTGTATTGGCTCCTGTCAGTGATCTTTTGTGTGTTCTTGGGCCTGTGGTCTTCTGTGTATAAGTCAACAGGCCTCTCCCATCTTGGGTTTTGGTAGCAGTGTACAGTATTAGTGGTGAAGAGCTGTGTTCACTCAGTGTATTGACAAGCTGTGAATCATCATCTTTAAAAGCATACCAGGCAAGTCAGTCACAGAATAGGAACCAGTGATGAGAATTTTATAAAGGGGCACTGTTGTCGTCTTGCAAGCACTATAAATTTCAGAAGCTGTTGGAGGACCCGAAAGAGCCCTCATTTACTCCGTAATGAGTCACTTAACCATCAAAATGACTATTAAACTGGTAAGTTAACTTAAAAACAGCATAAAATGTTGTTGTTTTGTGTTAATGAACCTGGACAGTAATTGGAATTTTTAGGAATTACTGAGAACTTGAGCTGTGTTGTCCATTTCTCAATTGCTGAAAGTTGTGAAAGCATGCAAAGGATCTGAGCAAAGATCTAAGCAAGTACACTAGTGCATGCAAAAGAGCAAAAAACTGTTTTCTGCCTATGCTATGTAGTGGCTCTTGTTCACTACTGCCAATGCTATGTAGTGGCTCTTGTGTAGCCTGGGTTAAGGAAGAGGAGTAATTTTTGGAGCAACTCTGATTTCTGAATGGGCTTTTGTTTTTCCAAGCCCACATTGCTTACAAATCACTTTATTTAGCCATTTTGGAGATTTGTGTTCTCCATGTAAAAATTGTGCCTTACCTTCAGTGTAGTTCAACAATGTGCCCACATGGTAGAATGGTGTGACTCAGTCCTTGTAAACAGAGTAATTTCCTGTAAGTCCAGAGTGTCATCAGGCATGGCTGGACAACAGCCTGCAATACCAGCAACAGTCTGGAGCTCATGAGAAACGGTGTGGACCTCATGCCACACAGCAGTAAGCATGCTGGTCTGACGAGGCCAATGAAAACTTCTCTCGTCTCCTCACACGGAAAACATGTTGGCTAATTTTTTCTGACTGTTTTTAAATGAACCATAACTGTCCTGTGCGTGGTTTAGAGGGATCCCTGGCTAGTAAGATATGTTGGCCTTTATAAGATTGACATTGGTTTCAGCTACATAAACATGATTTAAAAACATGATTTTTTAAAGTGCTGTTTTATTAAAAGTCTGGAAAAGCCTTTCACTTGTACACTACCATTGTTGTAAAAAGTGACATCACCTGGTTTGATCAAGGTGTAGTAATCAAATTGTTGCTGCACATACCACCATACACAGCATCAATATCAACCAGGTGATGTCACCTCTTACCCAAAAAGCATTTAGTTGTAAACACGGTGGCAACTTGCAAGCTCTGCAAATGATGGACATTTCTAAAAAATGTAATGGAAAAAAAGAAAGCATTTTGAGTTCTTTTAAAATCCGGGTAAGTGTAGGTGATGCCAACATCAGTTTTATAAGGCCAATGTGTCTTACTAGCCAGGGATCCTTTTAAGCATATTCCTCTACTAAAAGCAAGCTGAAATTGAAATATCCACAGAAAACTTGTAATTCTCCCCTAAAATCTCTGATAAGAAAACTTTAGGAGTAGGCATCAGTCTAATCTGTGGGTATTTTAGACATGTTTCTGTTTTGTGGTTCACTTTGGGTAAAAGCTAAATGAATGAACATAAAAGTAAACAAGCCCTATGGAGATGCATGTATGGCTCCTGAGCTGTGAATATGTTGAACATGACACCCTTTCAGATGAGCCAGCCTCTTCTATGCTGGCACAGCCTGTTCAGTAGGCTGTTAAGACATGAACTAGAAAAACTGAAGGATTGTGGGTAAATGAGGACTGAAGGATGTCTGTCTGGTTGGAGATGGAAGCTCTAACTTGCTGAAAGTTCAGTTATAAATTCTCATTTACAGAGTTAGTAGAAGTTGTGCATTCAGGTAAGGCCACATGTTCTGTGGTATGGGTGAGAACATCTACAGAGTCTACACGTAGTATCTCTGCCAATCTGTATTACGGAATGCCACAGTGCATTTTATCTCACTTAGTTGTAAGTCATTTTTTTATTACTAAGCTGTATTATGTAGCTCACTATAATATTAGAATCTACGTAGCAACAGTAGATTCGGCAACATTGTTGTGAATCGAGTTTTTTAACCCTGTGTCTGACTAAGGGGAGGCTGGGAAATGGTGGTAAAGCTGGTATAAGAACACCACAGTCCTCAGGCTTGTCCAGGGAGGTACGGGTGATGTTTGTGTCACATTTGTAAGGTTATGTCAAGGTCAGTGCTGGCCAGCTGCTGTATCTGGCCAGTAGTGGCTTTGCTTTTGTGGGAGAAAACTTGGGTGTCTTCCCCTTTGAGTAGTTTTATCATAAGCAGGAGATGTTGCCAAGTGGATTATTGTGTTGATTGTTGTTGATTTGTAAATGTAGTGAACGTCATTGCAGTTCTGAAATGACTTGCAGAAAAAAGCTGCTGTTGTTGACACTATCTGTGTGGAAAAAGGAGCCATACCCAGTCCCTTTGCTCTCATCTACTGAGAATGGCTGTCCATAGAGCAAAGGGCTTGGAAACACGCACGCATACACACATGCACACTCTCTTGTATACGCTGTCTTGTTTTGGGTAGAGAGATGGCAGATCATGGCTCAGGCCCCTCTAGGCCTTGGATCTCACTGTAACAGGGACTTAAGGGACCTGGACACCAGAGAGACTGCTGCTCTTCTAACAGTGTTATTTAAACACACACACACACACGTTTATGGGTCTTTTGGGAAGCACCACCATAGACCTAAACATGCAGACGTGCCTCCACTGGTAGAAGTAGAGAAAAATTAACTTGGCGTACGTGTGCGTACGTGTGTGTTTGTGTGGTGGAGAGGGGCATGTATCAGTGCTGCGATCTCTGGATCTGAAGCGTCATTGTTTCTATCTGTCTTTTTTTCTTTCTGTCTTTCTGCAGATGATTTGTGCCTCTGTAATTGGGCTCCTGTGGGTGAACAATGAGCTCTGATATATTTCTCTCTGTCAGGCGGGTCTTTGGCTTTGTTTGGCATACTGATGTAGTATCAGATGGCTGAGCTCTGAGAACTCACTTGTCATCCATTCATATTGTTTGGCTTTATTTGGGTCTATTTATTTTTTGTGTGAGGTGTTTTGCATACTAGTTTAGTGTTTTAGTTCAGTTGTGTCCTTTAAAATCGTCTATTTCTGTCCCACTGCATATGTTCATGTTGCCACTGTGTTCGTATTGATATTGAGCCCATTAAGCAATGCATAAGCAAGAATACAGCACATCCCCCCAAAAAATGCAGCCTAAAATAAATGAAATATGCCTGGCTCAGGCTTTGGTTCTAGATAAAAGAATGCTCAACAATACAATTTGCTGAACAAGTAGTGTAATTTATCAGAGGTGTGAGTTTTTAAATTAATGTTTGTTTTTAAGTACTCTAGACATAGCCTAAAGCCTAGCTGTGGGTGAAGAAATAGGTGATGCAGTTGAGGGCCTCTTTTTGTTGTTCAGTAGCAGGGATGTCCACTTGATGTACAGATGAGACGTACAACTGAGGAGCAGGCCTGTGTTGGGTAGCAGAGGAGCTCCAGAGATTGTGTAATAACTTGTTGTAATAATTAAAGCTGGGGATGATTACTTGCATTTGCCACACACACACACACACACACACACGTACATACGTACGTACGTGTCTGTTATTTCCTGTGTGCAAGGAAACTGAATCCTGTGATGTCATGGTGATGATCTTATTAACAGAAATACACACACAAACCTTGCAGTGTTCTTTGTAGCCTGCTAGATGGCTGACTCAGTAATAGAATTTCCCAGTGTGCAGTAGTAGTAGTAGTAGTAGTAGTAGTAGTAGTAAAGGTGGGGCCTGGTTACCATTTTGTGTGTGTGTGTGTGTGTGTGTGTGTGTGTGTGTGTGTGGGGCACTGAAAGAAGATGACGGCACATGGTGAAGGTGTAGACGGTGACTTCCTTGCTTTAACTGGCTTACTTGAGTGATCTTCATCCTTCATCATTGGTTTACTTGTTGTCAGTGGAGACTCATAAAGTAAGTGTGTGTGTGTGTGTTTGTGTGTCTGTGTACACATGCGTGTTTTTTTGATGCGTTGTGTCTTTCACTAAAAGCACAAGAGCCACAAAGCCTTTCATGTGGTGTGTGTGTGTTGGAGGATATGTACACACATATATGTTAAGTGTGAGGGAGGCGGGGATGTGCTTGTCAAATACATCTGGCTATCATTTAAAAGGGACTTGTGAGGACTGGTGTTTGGGTACGTCTGGAACGTCTGTCTGTCTGTCGGTCTTAATTCATTTTTGTGATGAATTGCTTGTGTTTAATTCTCCCTCTGCTGATGGTTTTTAGTGTCGGGGAATGTCAGGCATTCGTACACAGCCCTGGCTCTAGGAATTTTAGTGTGTGGCCACATGCACCTAATCTGCGTTTGTTTGAAATGCGGTTAGGTGTGAGTG
Source organism: Tenualosa thibaudeaui (assembly GCA_027481765.1). NCBI lineage: Eukaryota > Metazoa > Chordata > Actinopteri > Clupeiformes > Clupeidae > Tenualosa > Tenualosa thibaudeaui. The sequence goes on from JAIFZK010000227.1 coordinate 6,325,694, forward strand.
TACTTGGATCAGAAGAAGTGGACACAGCGTTTTTGTCCTTGTCTTAATCAAGACAATCATCTTGCCATTTATTTAATTGCTTTATTTAATTGTTTAACTCAATTAATTAGAATATCTGAGGTCTGGCATGTGTGAATGAAGATTAGTTTTTAACCCCTGGGGCTTTAGGCCTGTCTTTTCAAATGTGTAGGCTACGTTTAAGAGTTTATAAACAAGGTTATAAATGTGAGTTCAGAAGTTTAGCGATGAATTATGTGGATGAATCAGAGAGAGTGAGAGAGAGAAAAGCGGTTTATGAAGTGTGTGTGTGTGTGTGTGTGTGTGTCTGGGCATGTGTGTGGATTTGGAGCAGTTATGCTAAGCTGTGTATTTGTGTTTTCCAGGTGCAGCATGCTCCCTGCTGGCCCTAGCTGCCGGAGCCAGAGAGCGGCAGCACCATGGCCAAGCCAGGCTCAGACAGAGACGGAGCCATGGTGGAGAAACAAGCCGGCAAAAAGGTAAAACCCCACATCACATTGCACCATTATCTTCTCCGTACCGGCAGTCATTATGGTTATCAGCATTGTAGTAATGATAAAGATGGTAGTAATGTTTAACATGATGGTGTCTATCTCAGTGTCTATCTCCGACTAAAGCTGGCTGTGGATGAATGGATCATGTTACAATAGGTAATCCGAGGGAGTCAATGACAGTTTTGATGCTGCAGGAATCGTTGCGCGTTTTCATGACAGAATTTGAATCCTTGGTAATTCTTTCCATTGTTGACCTAGTCCAATGATTGAATCAGACATGTCTGATACGATCATGACTCGTCTCTTCTATGGACACGTAGTTTCACATTAAAAAGCCAACAACTCAATAGTCATGATTGAGTTTGTCAAACCTACAGACAGATCCAGATTATGGGGGTGGGAATAAGATGCATCTGTTCCCTGGTTAACCTGGTTAAATAAAGGTTATAATTATAATAATGATTATTGTTATACTCACAATAGTCATATCCCATCGAACTCAGGTCAGCGGAGAATGAAGCAGACCTTTTTTTGTCGTTTGATTAGTTTTTAAAGTACTGAATTTGACTGGGATTTTTTTCAGCATCTTGATGAGCAGTATAATAATTTGTTTTGTGTCTCTTGCTGGTCTTTTGGATTTATGGTTTCAACCTTGGCTCTGTTCTAACCATTTTTTTTTTAATCATGGTCGTGGCGTGTTGCAGATAATCAGGGTATAACACCTTATAACCACCGCCAGCACGTCTACCAAAACGGAACCTTTTAGCAACCTCACCCAACATTTGTTACCATGGTTACACCATATACCAGATGAAATTCATTTTGAAAGATGCACAGCAGAGAAGTGCTTGGCAAAAAAAAGTCCTTGGGAAGCAAGTGATTTAAGATTTTTTTTTTTTTAATTGGATTTCCTTTAAGGATTTGTAATATGGTAAGGTTGTAGTTTTGGTGAGCTAGCAAAATTTGAGGGCAGGGGACGGGAGTTTGGGCTAGTGGAAACGAGTAGCTTTATGACTTTGCCCTTTGGCCACAAGACACCCAGAGAAAGGCCAAGTAAACAGGCTGAGGGTTACTGTTTCCTGCCTGTGTGAAGGCAAGGAAGGACTGATGTTTCCTTAGTCTTTACCAAGACCACACGTCTGGGACAGGACTGGGGCAGCATGCATTAGCTTTTGTCCAATATGTACTCCACTGTAAGTCTTACAGGTGTCTGAGTGGCATCTCATAACTCCTACTAACTCCCCGTACGTGCCCCTGCCCGTATTGTTGTTTCCTTATCAACATTCTAGAGGACTCTGTGATTTTTGCTCTTTTTTACATGCTTTTTACATCTTTTCCTTTCTCTCCCTTTCTCTTTCTGCATCTCTGTGTCCCCTGTTTTTTTCCCTGTGTTCCTTTCCTCAAATCTCTCCTCACTTTCTTGCTGTTGTGGTCTGTCTCTCCCTCTCACTGTCTGTCTGTCTCTCAGAGTAAGGACAAGATCTCTCCATTCACTAAGACTCCTAAATTGGACCGCAGTGAGTTTCTGGGGAAGGAAGCCAAGTCCAAGTCTTCCATGAAGCGTAAGCTGTCCTTCACTGTAAGCCCGCTCCGCAACCAGGAGAAGGACTCGGATACCGGTAAGACACAGACGTATAGACCTCGCGTACACACACGGGTGCGCAAACTTACAGTATTTGTAAAGCTTGACATAGTACAGTCACTTGTGAAATCTGGTTACCCAGTGACACACACACTCCAATCATCAACGGTTTTAGCCCACAGATCTAGTGACTGGCTGTGCCCAAGTTCACCTCATGAGAACAGCACGGTTGTCTCATCTAGGCTGTGGTGCTCTGGTGCTCTGCATAGCCTCTATGTGACACCTAGTGGAACCACAGTGCAATGAGCCCATGTGCCTATTACAGAACCTACCAAACACACAGCCTGGGCCTGCTCCCACTTTTTCAATAAGTTACTTTTTGATCGACTGATCAAGTGAGGGTCACATCCACTGTTCCTAATGCTGCAGAATAAATTTTTCATCCCCCCCACTGCATAAATAAATTCAGACTCTGGCTCTGTAGTTAGGAAGGTTCCTTACTGAGTGTTGTTGCCTGGAGGTTTTTAAATGGCAGCTGGTATGAAAACTGTTCAGTTTCTGAAATACTACAAATCTCCGTCAGCGTAGCATACATAGGATGCTGATGCCTTCTGAATTTTATGTATTTATGGAGAGAGGAAAGCCGATGTCTGACTGAGAAGGAGCTTTGCTGCTAACAGCTGTGTGTGTGTGTGTGTGTGTGCGCGTGCATGTGCGCGTGTAAGTGTTTTCTCATGCCTCATACAAATGTTCCGTGGACATGTAATATCATGACCCATGCAATGAGTAAGCATGCACAAAGTGTTTGTGTGTGTGTGAGAAAAGGAGTGTGTGTGTGTGTGTGTGTGTGTGTGTGTGTGTGTGTGTGTGTGTGTGTGTGTGTGTGTGTGTGTGTGTGTGTGTAACGCAGTGCTCTTTTCTGCCTCCTTTCCTCTCCTCTGCTCTGTCCATCCCTTCATCTCTGCCCCTGTGCTGTAGATGATTCTGACCACGGCCAGTCGAGCGAAGCATGGGGCGACTCTTTAGCGCCGCCCTGCAGGATCCACGCAGGTAACTGCTCCTCCATTGGGACAGACAGACAGAAAGACCGACAAACGAATCGAAACAAACACAAGTGCCATAAGAACCTGTGCGGTGCCCAGAGAGTCCTACCAACATGTACTCACACCCCAACTTTATTACATTCCACTGTACACACACACACACACTCTTGCACTTAAGTGTGTACACACACACTTGACCAGTCACATTCATATACCTGCGTGTGAGGCTGGCATGAGCTGGAGATCTTGGATAGCCCCCCCCCCCCCAATCTTTCCCTGCGTGCTATTTAGCACCTTCTTTTGACACCAGGGTGTCCTTTCTAAACTTTTCCTCTTCCTTAGTGTTTTGTGTGGCTAAATGTCTGTAGAGGTCTTATTTTCCCCCTCTTGTGTTGCAAACAGCTTTTCATTTTTGTTTGCTTTGTTAGCTGTATTTTCCGTTGCCATAGCAATGCTCAACAACAGTAGACACTGCCTTTTCCATTTCTGGCAGCATGCACACTTGGACAGATTCACAAAAACACACAAGTCCAGGTCTTGCATGACAGTAGTTGGAGGAGAATGGTGGGGGTCTGTCAAGGGGAGGTGCACGTTGCCCGATGGGCCTCGCTCTCTCTTTTTCTCTTGCTCTGTCTTGACCCTCTTTCCCTTCCTTTTTCTTCTTTCTCTCCCTCTCTCCTTCCCTCTCTCGCTAACGTGGTCTTGCCTTGTTTTTGTCTCCTCATGCATTGCCATGGTTTTGACTTCCAAGTCATTCTACTATAACACATCAGCCATGTGGTGTGACAAACTGAATGTTACATACTTTGTGACTTTGTGTAGTTGCAGGATTAGTGTGTGTGTGTGTGTGTGTGTGTGTTGGGTAATGCTAGTATGTACAGAGCTAATGACTCATCTGTGTATCTGTTTCCACTTTCCTCTGCTTTCCCCTTCTCTCTCTCTCTCTTTCTCACTTTGTCTTTCTTTCTCTCTCTCTCTCCCCCTCCCCACCTCACCCACCCCATCTCTCTCTCCCTCCTCCCTCAGAGAAAGATGGACCAGATAAGAAAAAGGCCAAGAAGGATGTTGCCGGGAAGAAGTCCTCCTCCTCCTCCTCCTCTTCCTCTTCGTCCACCCCGGTCAACATCCTGTTTGGATACCCACTGTCTGAGCGCAAACAGATGGCCCTGCTCATGCAGATGACGGCCAGGGACAACAGCCCAGGTACTATTGCTACAGTACGCGCACACACACACACACACACAGAGTATGCATCTAGAAACACTTTTTTAGTCCTTTCTTAGTATTTACCCCCCCTGGAACCAACTCACTTCAACTGATACTGTGCGTGTATGGCAGTCTTTGGTGCTGCTGTAGTGAGTGTTGCATGTGTGTGTTTGTTTCTTTGTGTGTGGGGGGGGTGTGTCCTGCAGCTGTTAGACGTCAGAGCCTGTCTTACTGCAGCAGAGTCGGAGTGAAGCCAGCACTCTTGCCTGATCCCTGAGTCACGCTGTGTGTGTGTGTGTGTTGAAAGTGGTGACTCACTGGTACTTTCTGTTCTCCCCTCCCCTCTCTCCTCCTTGGTCACACACTTTTGGTCTTCCTCTATGTCTTTGCTCTTTTCTTACTCATTCTCTCTCTTGCTCTCTCAATCCATGTTGCTGTCTGTCTTTATATCTCTCCTACTTGCCACCCCCTTCTCCCTCCATAACCACACACACACTCTCCCTCCCTTCTCACATGTCTATTTGTCTCTCTCCCTTGCCTCCCTCTATACCTCTTGCTAATCTCTCCTCTCCCTTTCTCTCTCTTTTTTTCCATCCCTCCCTGTTGCTTCTCCATCCCCCCCCCCTCAGACTCGACGCCATCTCACCCATCCCAGACGCCACCAGTGCAGAAGAAGCACGCCGGCAGCAGTTCCACGTCGCGGCAGAAGGATAAGGTGAACAAGCGCAACGAGCGCGGGGAGACGCCGCTGCACATGGCTGCCATCCGCGGTGATGTTGCACAGGTGCGACAACTTATCAGCCTCGGGGCCGATGTCAACGTCAAGGACTTTGCAGGTGAGGATGCAGAAACGCACGCTCACAAGCATCTGCATGCACTCGCATGTGTTACTGGCATGAGCTGGAAATCGACCGTCCTACACATGCATGCATGCACACGCATGGACATCTTTGGACTTGAAGATGCTCGGATACGCTGACGTTCAAACATAAATATGCACACACATGCGCATGACGCATGAATTTACACATTGAGACAAACCCATGTACTCCACACACCAGTGTAGGAAGCTACTTAATACAGACATGCAGCTGTACACATACAGTATTATTACGCAGTATTAATGGAGTATTATAACAGCAGAGTCACCATGACTTGGCACATTGTGTGGTAGCGCCAGCTTGTTTTGCGATGGAATCTTCTGCCCCTGTGTGGCTGACAACATGTATCGTAAGGGACTGCAGATTTCCTCATCGGTGTTATCTGTTACTATTGTTGTCTGGTGTGGTTGTGGGAAAATGATGATGATGATTACAGCTGAGTGAAAATACAGACAGACACTGCATAGTGCATAAAACAGCAGTGTTTGTCCTGAGTGTATCTTGTTGGGTTTCTACTTGTTAGTGCATGGGTAAGAGGACAAGCTTGGTAGGGAGGTGTTATTTATTCTGCCTGGGCTGGATAAGCATAATTGCTACATGCCATTTGCATGCCAATCCATGTGAGTTTTCATGAAGGAGTTGTGTATATGCATGGTGAAGAAATGCAAGTATTACTGTCATAATACAAGACAAAGTATATATGAAAACACTGTGATGAATATCAGTCTTTGAAACTAAGGATAATTTACTGTATTTTATTAGCCTGAAAATTGTCAAAAATTATTCCTTTTTATTAGGGGGCAGTTCCACAAAAAAATTACTTTTTTGTCATACCCATAGTGCCAATAAAATGCCATGGTATTTCCGGATGACGGATTACATGGAATTTGAGAATTTGCTATTTTTGGCTGTAGAACTTACATGGAAAAAAATTTACATGAAAACATTCCATGTAGTCATTTACGTCATACAAATACCATGGCATCTCATTGGCATTGTAGATGTGGCAGTCATTTTTTTGTGGTATTGTCCTTAGGATATTTAGAACAGGATGAATACAGTGAATGGAGAAGAGTGTGTTATGGCTGCCACTGATCATCAGCTCTTAACTGTGACAGGTTGGACTCCACTCCATGAGGCATGTAACCTTGGTTACTACGACGTGGCAAAGGTTCTGATCTCTGCGGGGGCAGAGGTCAACACGCAGGGCCTTGATGATGACACGCCTCTTCATGATGCCTCCAGCAGTGGACACAAAGATGTAAGCTTGCTGTCTCTCAATTTGTTCTCTTTTAATCATATTATGTATCATATAAAATTAATGTTAAAGTTTGTATATGTATTGATATTATCCTGCTCTGTCTCTGATCAGATTGTGAAGCTTCTTTTACGACACGGGGGCAATGCCTTCCAGGCCAACAAGAGGGGCGAGCGGCCTGTGGATGTGGCTGACTCACAGGAGCTGGAACGGCTGCTGAAAGGGGAGGTTCAGCTGTCTGATCCCGAGGACAGCTCCTCCGGTAAGTGCCATGAAATGCCCTGGATGCCTCAGAACACAGTACTTGTAATATGTAAGCATGATTTGAGCCTGTGTGTGTGTGTGTGTCAATATTTTTTATTTGTTTATTTATGTCATTCTAGACTCTGAAGACCCTCCTTCGGTTAATCCGTCCAGTGTGGATGACAACATGGACGATTCCGATGCAGATAAAGATTCAGACAGCAAACACACATCAGGGACAACGGCAAAAGCTTCGTCATCTGTGTCCGGCCTTGATGAGTACGAGTTCAAAGATGAGGAAGATGAAGAGGACCTGAGCAAAGCACTGAACGATAGACATATTCTTCGTCGTGAGCTGCGTCAGAAAGAGAAGGAGGAGAAGGAACGCAACCACTACGCATCCAAGCAGGCCGGCAAGAGTGAGACTCCCAATGCCTCGGGTAAACCCAAGAAATCCAAAGCCTCAAGAGTTATCTACTGCAGCTCGGATAGCTCCAGTGATGAGGGTGACGCTCCTGCCGAGAGGAAGGGTTCCCCAACACGTTCGGGAAGTGTGGATGGACACAAAGCAGAGAGCCGGACAAAGAAAGACTCCCAAGGTGGAATCTCTATCTCGGACCAGAAAGATAAAGGCAAGGTGAAAAAGAAGAGCAAGAGCCAGAGTAAAAACAAGGAGAACCAAGAGGTCCGGGAGGATGGAAAGGAGAACAGTAAAGCCCTGCTCTTCTCCCCATCCACAACGTCAGAAAACTCAGACAAAGTCACGAGGGAGGAGGACTCTTTTAAGATGTCCTTCAGCCCAAAAGATGACTCATCCGTCCACCTCTTTCACTTATCTGCTGTGAAGTCACCCAAGCTCAACCACAGCCTGTCTGACAAGCAGCCCACCACTCCTCTTAAGCAGGAAAACTCAAAGACTTGTGTGCCCATAGGTGATGGACCCTGTCAAGTTGAGGGCATCAAGTACAACCACTGCACAGACGGCGAGTACTGCTTAGAGAGCTCCAGCAGTAAAGGCTGCAAACACAAGGAAAAGAGCAAACACCACCAAAAGGACCTGGGTCTGGATGGAGACGACAGAAGCTCCAGCCCTTTCAAAGATGGCAGCTTGGGCAACAGCATGGATGGCACAGATGGTGCATTGCGAAAAATGGACAAAGACGGAAAGGTTGTGAAAAAACATAAGCTCAAACATAAAGAGAAGGAAAAAGACAAAGAGAAAGAGAAACCAAGGAAGGAGTATGAGACGGATAGGAACCGCCACCGACCAAAGGAGAAGGAGGGAAGAAAGGATGGCCAAAGAAACCTGGAATTTGACCGGGAGTTCTGGAAGGAAAACTTTTTTAAAAGTGACGAGAATGAAGAACTCCTGTCGATAGGAAAGAATGCCGATTCTTCCCTGGGCAACTCTTTGCAGAGGGGTTCAGGTGGATCGCCTATCAAAGAGGAGAGGGGGATTTCAAAAGATAAGTACATTAGTAGCAGCAGCAGTAGCAAAGACAGGCGACCAAAAGAAGAGCGGGAAAAGGACAAGTCTGTGAAGAGAGAGAAAAAGGAGATCACCTGTAAAGAGGAAAGAGAGAAGGAAGGGAGGGATAAAGAACTGGAAGATCGTGTGCCAGATGGCTCGAGCTCAGTTCGGGTTTCAGAGGAATCTCAGCACAGTGTGAAGGAGGAGGTTGAGGACAAGCCCGTCACTGACCCGGAACACCAGGAGCCCTCAGACAAAAGCTCTCGTGAGAAAGCGGATAAGAAGTTACCTTCAAAGGACCGAGATGGCGAAAAATCTGATAAAAAACATACAGATAAGGAAAAGAAGATCAAGACTGAGCACCTCTCTGATAAAAGTGAACTGCAGAATTCCACTGATAGATGGAAAGAGAGGGAAAAGACGTCCAGCAGCACCTCTCATTCACCTGGTGATAAAAACAAGGAAAGTGAAAAAATCAAATCACTGACTGCAGCCAAAAAGCATGAGGAAAACCGCAAGAGCAAGGACAAACCTGATAGGAAAGCGGATCGTTCTGAAAAGGAACACACTGCTGGTGAGCATAGAGAGAGAGAGAAAAGCAGTTCAGATAGGAAAGGCAAAGCCCCTGAGAAATCAACAGACCACAATAAGATGGACCGGACAAAGGAGAAGGACAAAGAAAAAGAGAAGGACAAAGAGCGGGAGAGGAAAAAAGATAAATCAAAGGAGAACTCCTCCTCTGGTTCAAATCTCAAACTGCTTCTTGAAGACAAAAAGGGCTATGTGCCTGAGAACAGCAAAACTGCCCAGTCAAAGCTGAAGGAGGATATTCCCAGGACGCCGGAGAAGGATCGGGATAGACGGGAAAGAGAACGGGACTCTGATCGTCATCGAGATCGGGAAAGACACAAGGAGAAGGACCGATCTCAACAACAGGCAAAAGTAGTGAAGCCTAAGCTTAGTGAACCAGAGACAGACCGGACCAAATCCAAAGCCTCACCATCCTCCAGAGATGTCCGGCCCAAAGAGAAACGACTGGTCAATGATGACCTGATGCAGACCAGCTTTGAGAGAATGCTGAGCCTTAAGGACCAGGAGATTGAACAGTGGCACCGGAAACACCTGGAGAAGATCAAGCAGAAGGAACGTGAGAGGATGAAACAGAGGCCCAGCTCGGATCTCAGTAAACAAAAAAACAATAAAGATAAGTCCAAAACCCTTTCTTCTTCCTCCTCGTCAACTAGTGACACCTGCCTAGGCAAGGAACTGCTACGCTCCAAAAGCTCAGAGGCCTCTGAACCTCACAACCGGGACAAGCCCTTGAAGGATGCTACAAGTGGAAGAACCCTGTCTCTTGATTCAAAGAATCTGTCTACCTACGGGAAGTTGGGCCCTGCATTGGAAAACAGCCTCAGCCGATCCCCAAGACCGGAGAGTGAGCGATCAGGTCACATGTCCCGGTCTGTGTCGATGGTCTCAGTGGCCAGTTCAGAGGACTCATGCCATGCAACAGTTTTAACGCCAAGACCAGTTGAGTATGACTCAGACCTCAACCTTGAAGCTTCAGACTCCCAGCCACCCTTCCTCCAGTCTTCCCTCAATCTCCAGTCCTCCAGATCGCCTGTGGTGCATGAGAAAGACGTCAACTGTCTTCCTGAGGCTCAGAGTAACAGGACTCCACTATCGAGCCGACATGTGTCCCCCTATTTAAAGGCCATCCTGGATGAGGATGCCAGGCCGGCGCCCACCGAGGGAAGAACCTTTGAGGAAACCCAGAAGATTGGATCATCCCATTCCAGTGATGAAAAGTCAAGGACCATGCTGCCAGAAAGTAGTTCTGTACAACTGCAGGATAATCAGAGCCAGTCAGCACCATCTCAGTCTAGCTCTATAGCTGACACTGAGAATCTTACGAATACAGAGGCTGAGAGAAGTGGGACCAGACACCATTCAACATCGGGGCCAAATTCCAGAGATCCTGGGTGCAGCCAGCAGTTGCCGGCTTTGTCTGTCCCTGTTGACCATCAAAGGCCTTCACTATCTGAATCATTGTCGGGAAGTGATGTCCCGTGTCCACCACCAGAAAACACATCTGGTCCTGATACGATAGAAACCCCGAGTATGGACAATAGGGATTTGTCTGTTACACTGTCACGAGTAACAGTGTCTCCTCTACCATCTCAGCAGCAGCACTCAACCAACACCAAAGCACCTTCACATTCAGGGAGTCAGCAGGACGTGGTCATTGATGCCAGCATCGACCCCTCTATTAGACCAGAGGGCACCATGCCCACAAGGGTGGAGCCTTGGGATAGAAGTACAGCGGATACAGCAGAAGTGCCATCAGAAGAGAAGGAGTCAGTGTTGGCTGGCTCCAGAATGGAATGGATGAGCAGTGTAGCCACTCCTCTGACCACACTTAAGTCAAGCCCAGACACCAAAAGAAATGAGACAAAAGATGGAACACAGGTGATGGATACAACAGATCCATCCCCCATAAGACCACAGACTGAAAACTCATCCGCTAGCGATGCTCAAACGCACAAAACGGAGCATGTTTCTCTCCCGATGTCCTTACAGAAGCCTGAGTCAGGGTGCCCAAGTCCTGTCTGTGATCCCGAAGAGCCAATGGAGGTCAACCTAGAAGCTCCAGACGAGAGCAGTGGTGTACAGGGGTTGCCAGAAAAGGCCAGTACGTCACGGGAGGGAACTACACCACTGCCGTCTACTTCTGAAACCAAGCCAGATGTTGATGAAGAGAAAACTAGTCAGCCAGTTGCTGAGGATCAAGCATCATTAGAGTCGAAGCCAACAGCCCCCCCCAATGAAGATGAGAAGGGTCCAATCTCTGACGCAACTGCTCAGACAGACGGCAGCACAGAAACTGCTGGGTTGTTGGAGGGGACTTCAGGAAGCTCTTCGCCTCTGTCTGTCGCAACTTCAGAAAGGGATTTGGATTCCTCTGGAGCCAAGGCTAAGTCCCGCCCCCTAGAGGACGAGGTGGACATTCAGGTTCATCACCCAAGGAAGAGAAAGATGCCTCGCGTGGCTCCTCCTGCTCAGCCCGTTCTGACGGCCCAGCAGATGAAGGAGCGCACTCAGCAGTCCCTGGCTGCCATTGTGGACTCTCTGAAGCTGGAAGAGATCCAGCCCTACCAGACGGAGAGAGCCAACCCCTACTACGAGTTCCTGCACATCCGCAAGAAGATCGAGGAGAAGCGCAAGGTGCTCTGCAGCGTGATACCGCAGGCACCACAGTACTATGATGAGTACGTCACCTTCAACGGCTCATACCTGATCCATGGCAACCCACTCAGCAAGCTGTGCATACCAACTGTGAGTTTTCAACTTTGTCTAAAAACTAATTGCACTCAATCTAAATTTAATGAACACATTTGTAAAGCTCTGTGTGATATAAATAGCAGGTGTTTCCAGCCTCATTTTGAAAGTCTGGAGATTAATTAAAGCTCTTGATTTTCCACTGAATTGTACCTGCTCAACTCGCATAAATTCCATTTTCATTAACACACAATAGACAGTGACAACAATCACCTCAAAAATTTGGATTCATTCAATTAGGGTTCAACCTTGCTCTTCCAGCCTCATTTTTAATCTGTCTTGTTTCTCTCTTTTCAAATGACAGATCACTCCTCCACCCTCGTTGCCTGAGCCCCTGAAGGAGATGTTCAAACAGCAGGAAGTTGTGCGAATGAAATTGAGGCTTCAGCACAGCATAGAGCGGGTGAGTGAGTGAGAGACCTGACCTCATTCTAAGGGGATTTTGAAATGATGGATGTGGTCTACCTAAACTTCATTTTTGTCTACCTTGTAGAGTTGTGGTTGTTTTGTAGCACAGTAAGTTAACAAACACAATGCACAAAGGTCAGTTTGGAACCACAATTATGCCAGCACTCTCAGGCAAAGGGCAGTAAGCACCTGTTGTGGTATAGTTGCTGAATGCTTTGCCCTAGGGCCTATTAGTTGGAGTTTGAATTTCAGTTGTCCTTATTAGATTTAATTAAAAAAAAATCTTTGTGTACTCTATATACAGGAGAAGTTGATCGTCTCGAATGAGCAGGAAGTCTTGCGAGTCCACTACCGTGCTGCCAGAACACTAGCCAATCAGACACTTCCTTTCAGTGCATGCACAGTCTTATTGGATGCTGAGGTCTACAACATGCCCCAGGATGTCCAGGCAAGTGTCATGGAGCTTCTCTACACCCCACTTTCATTGCACTGTTGATGGAAAAGTTATTAAAGGAGTGAGACCGCCTATATGACATATAAATTTGATATAGAATAGATTCTGATATGAATAGAAGCTGTTATGTTATTTGGGTTTGTGTGCAGGGGGAGGATGGGAAGACCTCTGTCAGAGATCGCTTCAATGCCAGACAGTTTATGTCCTGGCTGCAGGATGTTGATGACAAGTTTGACAAACTTAAGGTAGGTCTGAGAGGATTGTTTTATTTAAAAATTTATTATTTATTTTGTTTTGTCTTCTCTCCTATCCCAACTGTTTCAATAATGCCATTCTTTTTTGTTAACCTTTCTGTCTTCCATTTATCTTCCCTATCTCTCCTTTCGCCCTTGCCTCTTTCCTTTCTTGTCCCCTCTCTCCCCTTTCACAGACGTGTCTCTTGATGCGGCAGCAGCACGAGGCGGCCGCTCTGAACGCAGTGCAGCGACTAGAATGGCAGCTGAAGCTGCAGGAGCTGGACCCAGCCACCTACAAGTCCACCAGCATCTTCGAGATCCCCGAGTTCTACATCCCCCTGGTGGAAGTCAATGATGACTTCGATCTCACCCCTATATGATCCCCCACCACGCCACCACAGCGATCCATAAGACTCGACTCCCGAGCTTGGAGGACGGAACAGGGGACGTCATGCCGCCTAGCCTCAGAGCTGACAGCGGTTCCCAGGGTGGTCGGGCCTAACTGCATACATGAAGCACTTAGTTGGAGGAGCATGCGTGCGTGTGTGTGTTTGGGTATGTTTGTGGATGTGTGCATGTCGGTGCAGCGCACAGTAATGACTGCATCATCCTGTGACCTGTTGCTCCTGAGCTCTTCCACACTCTACTGAAAAAAAAAAAAAAAAAAACAGCAAGCAAGCACGTGTAAAGAGGCATGTGGGTGGCAGTTGGTTCCCATCTGGCTTATACTGGGCCCAATCCAACCAGGTCCCGTCCGGTCCAGCCATTTGTGTTTCTTGTTCAGATGCACTTCTATCCCCCGCCGGTCCTGGTCCAACCACAGTGGTCCCAAGGCTACTCTGCACTTGTCCTGTCCAAACTCTAGGGTCCATGTGTTGCAGGACCAGGTCTGACTCAAATGCACTTAAGACCCCTTTCCCCTGCCCAATGCAAATCATAGATGACCCCAGCACCAACTCAAACTCAGCCCTACCCCTCCCACATACAAACCTGAGTGGTCATCCACTGAAACAGATGGAGGGAAAAGAGAAGAGACGCCCCATTTCACTCCACTCGTACCAGAGGACTTGGGAGGTTTTGACACAGAGTGTCCATACACCATGTACAGATTGTGCTCCACCATTTGTTCTTTTTGTTTTTATTTTATTTTGTTTTGTTTTGGTTCTTAACTTATTTTATACGTACTGATTGTGCATTTGTATATAGCAGTGTAATTATTGTTTTGATTTTTTTTTTCAACTTGTAAAAAAGTACATTTTAAAAAAGGAAAAATTCAATCTAAGGAACTGAAATTGAAACAAAAAAGGACAAATTTAAAGTGATTGATCCTTTCTTGATTGTAAAACTTCTAATGTTTCTGTCTGTTTTAATGGACCAGAGTTTGGTTTATTTTTTATTTTTAATATATATCTATATATTGGTCGTCTCCTCTATGTCGTTGTTTGATGTCGCTTAACTCTTAAGCATGTGCGTGTTCTTTGGGATTTTTTTGTTGTTTATTTCCTTCTCTCTTGTTTTCTTACACATTTCTTCCTGACTGTTTCTCCTTCCCGTGGGGGTTGTCATCACAGCAGGTGTTCTTAGACTTGTGATGTCGATGCTGTGCATGCGTTCGTTCTTTTTTCTGTGGACTCTCGTGAGGTGAACAGCAGTGGTCCTGCTTTCTCCCCCACCCCGCACCATTGTCTTGTCTCCTAGCAACAGCTCACCTCCCCATGTGTCGTCCTTGTCTTGCACACATTGAGGAACTTTAAAAGAAGAGAAATACGAGTTTCGTCACGTTGCTTCTCTTTAGAGGAAAAAAAAAACCCTTTTACAGTTTCAATGTGAGATCACAGCAAAACCTATTTTTACAACATAATGCCTTTTGAATGATGGTTCTAAAAATATGTCTATTTTAATATTTACTTGTTACATGACCTGTATATAGTTGTAATATATAATTGAATAAATTTTATTGGTTGTGAAATTCAAACAGTTTGCTTGTATTTATTCCCTTATATCTTCATTATAGCTACATTAAGTCAAATGAAGCCAATTTATTTTTTGTGTTTGATTACACTGGTGGCTACAGAGTTGCCAAGTAAACAAACACAACTGACTCACTAACCTAGGATTTCAGACCAGTAGGTGGCAGCAGTATACACAAATGACAAGTCACGACCTTTGCGGTACACCAAATGTGTTTGTTATGTGCATCGATTGTTTTACGTCTCACTTTTTCTCTCTAGGTCATTTTGAATCCTGCTTTAACTAGACGTTTCCCTCAAGTCTTTATAAAGCAGTTTCACATGCCTGAGTCAATTATACCTTGTTAGGCTGAGCTCAAAGTCATAAATAGAACAGAATTCATGAAGGCAGCACCATTTCAGATCAACACAGGATCTTGGGTTAACCATCGACTCTGTGACTGGTTTTGGCCTAATCAAGCTCTAATCTGGCACTGTTCTGGCCCTGATCTAGACCAGGTGTGCTCTACTCCAGAGCCAATGGCTGTCTGAGATGTTGAAAAGAACACTGTGTCCAAATGTTCAAGTCTGAACAACAGGAGGAGCCCAGATGTAGCTAGAGAATGTTTGAGTCTCTCTCTCTCACACACACACACTACATACACAGTTTCTCCCTATCACACAGACACTCAAAGGAACAACCTTGTTGTTGTTATTGAACAAACTTGTTTCCGCAGAAGTGGTGTAACTGTTGGTTGTAGGTCTGATTTTTTTATTACACAATACACACAGTGTGACTCATCAGAATCATTTTCTGTTCCTTTCCGCCTTTCTGTTCTCTCGTTCACCCTCATTTCTTCCTCCTCCCTGTCTTTCATCTCCAACTACTTGGCTTCACATGCTGTAAACAAACACACATTATAGGACTCTCACTCACACACAGACATACATCTGAAAGTTTTTCTCCCACACCAGTCTCTAACAATACTCACCTTTCAATGTTCCACACATCTTAATACATAATGTCATCAAGACACTATTTTGGTAAATATTGTGTGTGTGTGTGTGTGTGTGTGTGTTGGTGTATGATTCAATGTGTGTGTGCGGTCACTGTGTGTGTGTGTGTGTGTGTGTTTGTTTTGACTTCCAAGATAGCAATTACCTTTGGCCCAGAGCCGCATAAAAGCCTTTTCATCCAGATGAAGCCCACATCCATGCCAGATGGGGCTTTCAGCTTAAACATTCTAACACCAAGCTGTGGTATTTGTTAAGAGTTCTTCAGCTGACTCAGTGGTGGCGTGTTTGCATGTATCAGCTTATACATGCTTTTCAATTCAGCACATCCAAGCAGTGTGGGGAAGTGGGACTGTGTGTGTGTGTGTTACAGATGAGGGAACATAGAGAGAATGAAAGGAAGACAGACATAGAAACCGAATGTTGATAGATTATTCTCCAAGCCCCCTCATATTGTTAGGTTAGATTTGGTCAAAGACAAAGACAGACTAAGAGGCAGGGCTTCAGTGATGTTTATTTGTGTGTGTTTGCCTCTTTAAGCCCGTTTCCACTGTTGGACCTTCATGGTGTGTGTGTCCCCATTTGAGCGGGCCAGTCAGAGGTCAAGGTTACATTGGTATTCCTAGGAAGAGATTTCATTTGGATCTTGGGAAGCTGCTGCACAACTTTTTTTTGGTTTACCTGGTTTAAAGGTGCTATGTAGTATTTTCATTGAAAGTTGTCCTGAACACAACTTTACTTTCAAGCACTGAATTTAAAGGTACACTATGCAAGAATTTTTGCATAATTTATCATCTTCATAGTCGCTTTTTATAATTAAACGATTCACTATGGGCAAAATAACTTTACTGTTTTACTGTACTTGCAAGATGCCATCAGTGCCTAATGAGTTTGGTGAGGAGAAACCCAAACAATGGGAGACAATGGTCTCTGGGTTCCTCCTGTAACAGTGTAAGTGGAACACAATTTAGGCCTCTTTGTAACTGATAGTTTGATGTCAAAACATATTCAAAACTATATGGGCTAAAAACTGGCTATAATAACTGACTTAAATATTCATATAAAGCATAAATTCCATTGTTGTATGAAATGATTAATGTCCAGCAGGCACGAAATGCAGAGTGGAGCTCTGGTGCTGCCCATGGATCAGCCTCAACAATAGTGCTTTTGTCAGAGATTTTATGTTTTGTCTTATCTTGTACAATTTACCTGATCCAGTCACAACATTGAAAATAGAGTCTCCCCTTGGACTTATAGACTGACAACCTATTCTAATCTAGACAAAGTTAATAAAGACAATTCCCAGCTTAGTTTGCTTGTTTTTTTTTTTGTTTGTTTGTTTTTTGTTTTACTTACCACGTAGAGGCTACTGGGAGGCATAGCTACTTCAGCTTGTTGAATGCAAACTAACCAAAACTATGCAAAACAAATGCTGTTAAATAAACTGCTAACTATATCAACAAAGCAACAAAACACTGGTTGCTTCTAGGCTACAGGTACACTGTTTGTGGCAGTTATAGGGCTACCACAAGTAACTACCTTTCCTAAAAATACAGCTCTACTGACGCAGTCATTCATCCACTGATGTTTCATTCTTTGACCATAATTTGTTTCTGTAGCCTTGTAGTTGTTACTTTGTTTACGACTCCTTTGCACCAATCGGAGACAAGATGGATAAATATTGAGCGATGGGAATTGTAGTTTAAAACTGAAACTGACGTCTTTAACGTTCATGAGACAATGCATCCCGGAAACTGCATTCCCCATCGATGACTTTAGGGCTACTGCTCACGCTCAGTTTGGATAATCGCGTAAACAGGCGTCAGCAAGCTTGGCTTTGAGCTTTTTCACAGGTCCGTATCTTTATTTCCCCGAATAAGCATGCCTTTCACGAAATAATAGTTGTAATATTAAATTTTTGTTTAATTTATGTATGCGTTTGAAATGACTTGTGAATTGCCGTTTCAACGTCGTACTGTTAAGCATGTAGAAATTCTGTTAGCATACTAGCTGACGGTGGCTTAACTTGATCACTGACTTGCCGTAGTTATCATCATATACCAGATTGCAAGGATGCAAGGTAATTAATATATCTGGACATCCAGATCTTCATAGAGCAATGGCGACTTTTTCGTGACAGCCTCTAAAAATTTCAAATTCCATTTTCTGAGTTTTGTCGGACAGTAAGCTAGCATGCTTTCGTTAACAGGGCATTTCCACGCACAGAGCATTGGAATGGAATGCTACATTTCTAATTTATAACATGCCGAAACGTTGTTGCAGTTCATTGAAATAATTTTAGGCCTTCGATCTGTGCACTTCATTGTAGCACAAGCTATTACAAATGCTGTATAGTGGCTCTTGCTTTTGACGTCTGCATTTCCTCTTCAGTGACGGGTTTAAACAATGTCCTGACGCCAGGAACTTCCCTTTTTAGCTCGTAATTGTGTAGTAGTTTTGTGTGATTCCCACCCTTGTTAAAGTGTGAGGAATTAGAAAATGTTACATAAATATTACGGAAATAAGTGTTGTTCTTCCGCTGAATAAGCCTTTATGAATGAATACTATCAGAGAAAGGAATATAGGCCTAAGCTACTGTAAACAACGTATTGGGGGGCTTGCCATGTAGCTCCATCTGCTGGTGGAGGCATAATTATTTGAAACTGTCCACATACCCAGCCCAGATCTTAACCTAGCAGGACCTCCAGGAGGTGGCGATAGCGCTTCCTTCTGGAGGGGTAAAGGAATGATCAGTAGGTTTTGTTAAAAGCAGCTGAATTGTGATTGTATGTTTTGTTCCTGCCATTAAAAACATTACAGAGCCAAAAATGGTCATGCTTGTGACCTTGCATGGGCATGTATGTGTGTGTGAATGTATGTGGCCAGCTGTATGTGCTGTTGCCAGTTTGTATTCTATGGTATTCTATAGTATGTTGGTGTGACTGGTATGTGTTGAGTTTGTTTGTACTTGTGTCTTTAGGTGTCATGGCTAGGTGACGTCCTCCCCTAAACTCTCCACCTGAATCCTGGCTTTCTGATTCAGCTAATTTCGAGAACAGCAGCAGCCTTAGCCGCGTCCATTAAGCCGACAGCCATGACTGAGTGCTTCCTGCCGCCAAGCAGCAGCCCGGCTGAGCAGCGTCGCTCTGAGCACCCGGGCGGCGTGGCACGCACACCCAGCTCTGAAGAGATCAGCCCAACCAAGTTCCCTGGGCTCTACCGCACTGGCGAACCCTCACCCCCACACGATGGCTCTCACCATGACCCTCCCGACGCCGCCTCGGATGAGGACAAGGAGCACAACCGCAAGAAGAACAAGTTCAAGAAGAAAGAGAAGAGAAGTAAGCAGCAGTACTAAATGCTTATACTCTATACTGAATCTTTTATGGTCTGTTTAGATTAGAATATGAAGTAAATCACCTGAGAAATACGCCTATTGCTTCACAATGGAATCGTGGATGCTGTGAGATTGCTTTAAGACTGGAATGCTCCATGAGCCTACAGATGCTGTACTGTATTTTGTGATGGTGCAACAGCAGTTGCCCTGCTCAGGCAAGTCTCATATGGCCAAGTAATTGCTCCAGGAAGGACAATAACATAGGAAATCAAGTCATAAAGAGCATTTTGTTTCCCAGTGATTTAGAATGGCAGTCCTTGAATCTGCCAAAGACAGAAAAGAATTGGCTTGTGTTGTGATGCCATAAGACAAAACTCCTGAATTGTATTGTTTTGCCCAAGCAATCTGTGTAAAAACGCAAGCTAGGCAGCCAGGCACAAGCTGACAGTTGGACAGTGCTTATGTGAGCATAATGCTGGCTAAACACAGAAACCCCTTGCAGATGGCAGCTTATGGGGACATGGCCAAATCCTCTGTTTATGTGAAAGCATGGTGCAGTGGGACTAGACACTGGCAATTGTTTACCTAACAGTCATACTGGAAAATTCTGTGACTATCTCTCTTAGCTTTATCCACTGGCCCAGACTGTTATTACAGTTTGTACAGGTTTAAATTCTTTAAAAGAGCTGTCTGTCAGCCTGGCTGTAGCACACTGAACCCCCCACCACCCCCCTCCAACACAAGGTTAGGATCCCCTCCCTTTGAGCAGGGTTGTGTCTCAGCAAGCAAACATTTCCTGCTTTATCAGGGCAGTCGTTTCTACAGCTTTATTTAGCTCTCACCCTCTTCCCTGCTGCAGCCAATGGCGTCAGGGGAGGAGGTTGATTGATGTTTTTGGGGCACACCCAGGCCCCCGGAGTGCAGAGATGCTATGAGGTGTGTGTGTGTTTTGTGTTGGTGGTGGGTTAGTGTGGCAGAGGCTGGACCCCACCCAAACACGCAAACACGAGGATACCAGTCTGGTCCAGCCCAACCCAGCCCAGCCCCCAGTCCGGTCCATTTCCTCCTGGACCTCTGGACCAGCAGCCTAGTGCGGAGAATGGCCTCAGGCATCGCTGGAGCTCCTGCACTCTGATTAATATTACTGATCGAGCCTGCAGCACAGCATAACAAGACCTGCAGAGTGAGAGAGGGAGTGGGAGGGGGGGTTGGGGAGAAGGGGGGGAATGGAGAACAAGCAATAGGATGGATGGATAGAGGGGGAGAGATGGAGAAAGAAGGGGGAGAGGGAGAGAGGGAGGTAGTGAGGGATGAAGGATGAAGGGTAGAGGAGGGAAAGGAGTGAGTGAGAGAAGAAAAGAGAAGGCAAGAGGGTGTCAGGCCACAGTGGAGAGATCACTATAAAAAGACTGAGTACAATTTGGGCCTTGGGAATAGAGCTAAATTGAAGACTGACCTCTTTTTTGCAGTATTTCTCTCTCTTTCTCTTTCTCTCTCTCTCCCTCTCTCTCTTGTCCTACTATTGTGCCCTTCTCCTCTGTATGTTTATCACCAGATGGAGAGAGGGGGGACAGAGGTGTGAGGTAGAGCATCTCTCTTGTGCTTTCTTTCTTTCTCTCTTTCTCTCTCTCTCTCTCTCCCTCCCTCTCCCTCTCTTGTGCTTTCTTTCTTTCTCTCTCTCACTGTATATCTGCTTGGTCCTCAGAGTAGAGAATGATTTGAGCACTAACTTATCTTCCACTTTTTCTCCTCTCCTCTCCTCTGTGCTGCCTCATTTTCTTTTTTCATTATCTTCCCTCTACACTTTTACTCATCTTTTTCTTGTTTTCACTCTCCTCTCTTTTCCCTCTCATTTCTCTTGTCCTCTTTCCTTTTCTCTCCATTTGCATTGCATCTTGTTTCTCTCCTGTCATCCTCCTGTTTATCATGTAACTTCTCCACTCCACTCCTGTTCTCCTCTGCTCTCTTCTCTCTCTTACCCCCCTCTTCTCCTCTTCCCTTTCCTCCTCTATTTTATTTCTCCTCCTTCATTTCCACTCATCTCCTCTCCGCCTACCCTTTTCTACTTGTCCTCTCTACTCCTTTACTACTTTTTTCCTCTCCTCCTTCTCTCTGATCCTTTTCTCCCCCTTTTCTGAACTCCTCACCAACAACCATCTCTCTCCCTCTTTACTCCTCCTCCTCTTTGCTCATCTGTTCCTTTCCATTCTTCATCCTTTCATCTGCTTTTCTCACTTTTTACCTTTCCTCCTTTCTCCTCTTCACCCCCCATTTACTCTCCCTTCTTCCCCTATCCTTTCTTTCTCATCCTCTCTTCTCCAATCTCCCTTTCCCTTTCTCCACTCATTCTCCTCTCTTCCCACCATACTTCCTCACTTCTCCGTTTCTCCTCCTCCTCCCCTCTCCCTCTTATCCCATCCCTTATCATCTCATCTGTCTTCCTCACTCACTTCCATTTTCTCACTCTTCTCATCTGTCTTCTCTCTCTTTCCCCTTGTCTCCCCTTCTCCTCCCTGTCTCAGCGGAGGGCTACGCGGCATTCCAGGAGGACAGCTCAGCGGACGAGGCTGAGAGCCCTTCCAAGATGAAGCGCTCCAAGGGCATCCATGTGTTCAAGAAGCCCAGCTTCTCCAAGCGCAAGGAGAAGGACTTCAAGGTCAAGGAGAAGCTGCCCAAGGATGAGAAGAAAGACAAGGAGAAGGACAAGAAGTCCAAGGACCTGACGGCCGCTGATGTGGTCAAGCAATGGAAGGAGAAGAAGAAGAAGAACAAGAGCAAGGGTGGCAGTGGGAGCGGTGCGGTGGTCAGTGGAGGCGAGCCGGAGGCGGGCGCTGCCGAGACGGTCACGGCGACAATGCGGCCCATCTTTGGCGCCCCACTGGAGGAGGCGGTGCGGCGCACAGCACTCTACGACGGCATCCCATTGCCCGCCGTCTTCCGTGAGTGCATTGACTACGTGGAGAGCTATGGCATGAAGTGTGAGGGCATCTACCGTGTCTCAGGTAACACTGCACACGCACACACACACACACACACACCATATACCTGACCCCACACACACATACACACCACCTCAGATCCCACACAGACACTCATACCATATGCCTGACCCCACATAAACACACACACTACATCTCTGATGACAGAAGCACTACATCTCAGATCACATACACAGGCACCAACACTTGATGCACACACAAACACTGCCTCTCTAACCACACACACACTTGGCCTCTCACAGATGCACAACTAGCCTTGTTCTTTAGTTTTATTTGGCTAACACTGCTGGGAATTGCTTTGTTTTTACATTATAATTAACTTGATAAATGAACCATGACTATGTGTTGCTTTTAGGTTATTATGTAATGGTGTAGCAACACTGGTCTAATCATGATAGTTTAATGCCATCATAAAATGCTCAGTCCAAACTCAGTCAGATTAGAGAGTTGCCATAGTTTGGTTACCTGCAAAATCTACAGAGACTGTATCTTCAATTAATGTATAAAAAGAACAAGACTGGCTTTGCATCACTCTGTTGGGGATTAATTCATAACAATGACTGTCTTGTCCTGCTTATTACATCTTTACCTGTACAAAACACTGTTAATTATTATTTTCATAGTAATTTTAATGATTAAGCTAGATAATAGCTTCTGAGAAAAAAAGCAGTCTGTTAACTGACCTGTCCTGTCATCTTTATGGCAACGTTCTGTTTCACTTTCCTTGACAGCACATAGCCACAGTCTGTTAATCAGAAACTGAAGTCAATGTAGCATTCTAGAGCATTATGTGGAGCCGGTAATAACCATTATTATGAAACTTTTTGGCTACAGAAAGAAAAAAAATTGTGATTTTGTGATCCGACTTCATTAGTATCGATACCGATTTTGGGTTTTGAATATCGGTTGATACCCAATATGATCCAATATCCCTGTTTAATTGGGAGATGGGTATTGTCCTCAGACTTTATTGTCCTACTCTCCTAACTGGGCATTACGTCTCGCCACATATTTGTTCCAGACATTGGAATCAGATGGTTCCATTAAACTGGTAACTAATTAGTCCTCAACCTATTAGGAAAATCACTCCAGTTTAGTGGACAGGTGGAGCCAGTGCATGAGAGGCCTTGTACTTTCTGAATCATGTACCGCTCTGTCCTTGACCTCTTGTATAGTATCTATACTCTTTTGATCCTGTGAGGAAAATTTTAGTTTAATTTGTCCCAGTTGTGAATTAGTGAAACAGACACAG
Organism: Tenualosa thibaudeaui; assembly: GCA_027481765.1. Classification (NCBI taxonomy): domain Eukaryota; kingdom Metazoa; phylum Chordata; class Actinopteri; order Clupeiformes; family Clupeidae; genus Tenualosa; species Tenualosa thibaudeaui. Next base: position 6,348,878 of record JAIFZK010000227.1, read on the forward strand.
CACACAGTGAATACACAGTGAGGTGAAGCGCACACTAAGCTGGAGCAGTGGGCTGCCTGCTACAGCAGCACCTGGGGAGCAGTGAGGGGTTTAGTGCACTTCAATCATGGTCTACTGGTCGGGGATCGAACCGGGTTTTCAGCCCAAAGCGCTAACCAGCATGCCACGACTGCCCCCTAAAGATGTGGCACTCCTCGTACTCTTCTTTTGTTCTCTGGTTAACCTCTGACCCCCATGATGTCACAGGCATGAAGTCGAAGGTGGACGAGCTGAAGGCGGCATACGACCGTGAGGAGTGCCCATGTCTAGAGGAGTATGACCCACACACGGTGGCCAGCCTGCTGAAGCAGTACCTGCGCGAGCTGCCCGAGGGCCTGCTGGGCCGCACTGCTGCCGCTCGCCTGGAGGATGCCTGTGGCCGCACAGTGGAGGCCGAGCGGCTGGCCGAGTGCCAGCGGGTGCTGGACGAGGTGCCCGAGCCAGTGCGCCTCCTCCTGGCCTGGCTCATCACGCACATGGACCATGTGATCGCCCGCGAGGCCGACACCAAGATGAACATCCAGAACATCTCCATCGTGCTCAACCCCACAGTGCAGGTACACACACACACACACAGTTTTAGTTGTCAGAGTAATTTCATATTTTATCCTCACTCCCTTTTGTGTGTGAGTGAATGTGTGCGTGTGTGTGAGCGAGAGAGAGAGTGAGTGAGTGAGTGAGTGAGCAGTAAATTGTCATTAAATACTGTATAAATATCTTTAGCTGCCCCAAAACCCTTTTATTCACTGTCTTCACTGCCCACTTTCCATCTTTCTCCCTGTCTTTCCTCCTCCATCTCTCTCTCTTTTCTCTCCTGCCCTCTACTCCTCTCTCACGGCGGGGTGTAGATTGGGAACCGTGTGCTCTACCTCTTCTTCACGCACGTGCGGGAGCTGTTCGGAGAGGTGGTGCTGAAGCCGGTGGTGCGGCCACTCCGCTGGTCCAACATGGCCACCATGCCAGCCCTGCCAGAGACGCAGGAGAGCATCAAAGAAGAGATCAGACGACAGGTACACACACACACACACACACACACACACACAGCTCAGTTGAATAGACATGACGGGTAGATAGACACACATGGGTACACACACATTATCAAAAATACAAATACAAAATTTGGTTTTAAAGTGAACATTCAAATGATTTTCTTTTTTTTCTGCCTGAAGGGATATTCTAATTTTATCTCCATGTCCACCTTGCCTCAGTGTCTTTGTCTATTGTGTGTGTGTGTGTGTGTGTGTGTGTGTGTGTGTGTCTCTCATTGTCTCTCTGGTTGTCTGTCTGTCTGTCTGTCTGTCTAGGAGTTCCTATTGAACTGCCTGCACAGAGACCTCCAGGCAGGAGTGAAGGATCTGTCTAAGGAGGAGCGACTGTGGGAGGTGCAGCGTATACTTACCGCACTCAAACGCAAACTGCGAGAAGCCAAAAGACAGGTACACACATTTATGCACACACACACATACACACAGATGTATGCATACAGTGCACTTTTACTGCACACAAACACAAGGTATGAGAGGCCAAAAGACAGGTAAATACGCACATACACAGACATATGCAGCGTATCCTCAATGCACTCAGCACACAAGCTACAAGGCTAATGGCCAGGTAATAGTCAGGTACACTGGGACACACACATACTAACACACACGCACAACCCAGAGACACAAGATATGGAAAGAAGATCAGATGGGTATGGAAACATGGAAAAGAAAAACTGAAAAGGTCACAATGGGTACTGCCCACAAATAAATCCATTCAGATACGCACAGACACAGTGTTTCTCGTTTTCCCTGTGTGTGTGTGTGTGTGTGTGTGTGTGTGTGTGTGTGTGTGTGTGTGTGTGTGTGTCTGCTGTAGGAGTGTGAGACTAAGATCGCACAGGAGATCGCCAGCCTGTCTAAAGAGGACGTCTCTAAAGAGGAGATGACCGAGAACGAGGAGGAGGTCATCAACATCCTGCTGGCACAGGTCAGAACTCTTATTTTCTTGTGTGTATAGGTCATACATATTTAATTTGTGTATGTATATACGCGTGTGTCGATGTTGTAGTTTTTGCTTCCTTTTTGTCCTTGGTATCTTATGTCTTGTATCTGTGATTTCTCAAAGAGCATTTCACATCTTTGTTTCGTTTTTAAGAAACTGTGTACACAGTTTATGCTAGTTACCTTAGACCTAATCTGGTACATTTCAACAAATGGCAAAATTTATGTTTACTAATTTGTGTGTGTGTGTGTGTGTGTGTTTACTTAGGAGAATGAGCTCCTGACCGAGCAAGAGGAGCTGATAGCTCTGGAGCAGGTGCTGCGGCGACAGATAGCCACAGAGAAGGAAGAGATTGAGAGGCTCCGTGCCGAAATTGCAGATATTCAGAGGTACACAAACACACACTCAACTACACACACACACACACACACACACACACACTGACACACTCTACATTCAAATTCTCATACTCTCCCTCTGCTGTATACACCCAGTCGTCAGCAGGGTCGCAGTGAGACGGAGGAATACTCTTCGGACAGCGAGAGTGAGAGCGAGGACGAGGAGGAGCTGCAACTCATCCTGGAGGACCTGCAGAAACAAAATGAGGAGCTGGAGGTGTGTGTGACTGCGTTCACTGTTGTTTAGGTGTGTGTGTGTCTCTGTGTATGATCAGTCTGGTAAAATAACTGAAATGACTGACTTTCCTCCTTTGTGTGTGTGTGTGTGTGTGTGTGTGTGTGTAGAATAAGAACACCCATCTTAACCAGGCCATCCATGAAGAGCAGGAGGCCATCTTGGAGCTGCGCGTTCAGCTCCGTCTCCTCCAGAGTCACAAGCCCCTCTCCTCCGCTGAGCAGGCCCCACCTACCCAACCCAGCCCTGATGACTGTGCTGCCGGTCCATCTGTCCCTATGGCAGCCAATGCCACTCCAGGGGTGGGAGGGGCGGCAGGAGAGGGCACAACCCCGGCTGTCGCCACGGTGAATGGGAAGCCATCGAAAGATAGTCTGAAACCATCCCCTAGTAAGGACAGGAGAGAGAACAACATGTGAAGCACTTCAGAAAACAACAAGTCCCTCATGCCCTAGGGTTAAAAAAAAGAAAAGAAGCCCTCATCTGCCTTCATTCTCCTGCTTTGCCTTGAAGGTTTTATATTGGAAAGGCAGAGATGAGTGAGTAGACAATTTTGGCCACCTGCTGAACTGCACGTGGGGGGGGGGTGTCACTGTGTTCAGCCTGTGAGAGCAGATGTGTTGAAATAGACTGATCCATCTGTTGTATATCTCTAGGGAGATAGTGAATGTAACATGGGTTAGTTGGGTTGTGTGTCTGTGGGCCCAGCCTACCCTGAGATGAGATGACATCTTAGAGCAGTGTGATCCACAAGCTCAAGCTTACTTCCTTAGCACTGGTGCATCTGCACTCCAGAGAATGGCATCTTATCCTCAGCTGGAAGACGTCCTGTGATAGATTAATTGGCCTAACTTGTCTGCTGCAGCATTACTCACTGATCTCAAAGGAACACTTTTGATCAGTGAGTATAACACAGACCACTTGTAGCATTTAAAGCACGGCAGGCCGATCAAACAATCACAGATTTATCAAATAGACATAACTATGAGATCCCCTTATTTGACGACTGATGCAAACCACTGTGCCGTAAACAATGAAGAGGCAGAAAAAAATGCACAATAATGACCCTTAAAAACACTGAAGATATCCTTAACTGACTGTAGTATGTACTTAATCAAAGTAATCTAAATATAAATTTTTGTTCATGTATTTGTATAAAATAACATTTTTTAAAAGATATATATTAACAAGACAAATAAATACAGACAAATAAATACATAAATATAACTTGCTGTATAACTATATACTTATTTGATGGCATTCCTGAAGTGAAAAGCTTCAAAGTGAAATGGGGCCATTTGTAGTTTAAAATCAACATGATCCAGGAACAGAGAATTGTTTAGATTTTTTTTTCTTGTTGCTTTTTTGCATCATGCTGCATAGCTAGTGTTTCACAATTAATGTCTCTGCCATTTCATGTGCTTCTGATTCACTAGCAGCATTTACAATGAAAAGGTGCAGCTTGTAGGATCATGAAGTCTATTTATGATCTTCTGATCAACTTCACTGTGGACTGATATTTGCTCATAGGTTACTGTGGCCTGTGGGTGGGTTCCTAGCTCGATCCAATCCAGGGGATTACTCTGAGTTCCAAACCTGAGCTCATTAATAGAAAACAAGTGGTAAACCTCCAAACAGAACTCCTTGCCTTTGTTTGCAAGGAGAATGAATGAAACCACAGGACTTGTCTTGTTTTTGTCACTAAAACATATGGTTAGTATACTTCCTAAACTCTGGGCCGTCCACACAGGCATCCATCCGTTTTCTTTGTTTTAATTTTTTTGTTTGGCGTTTTTTTTTTACTTGCAGTTGAACTTGTGAGCTATGACTGCCCATGTCTATACTGGAAGATGGCAATTTAAAGTAATGCTTTGCTGTCACTAATGCTGCATAGGCCTGCTAAAGAATCTCATAGCTGTGTGACTATGTGTGCATAGTATATATGTGTCAATAAATCAAATCAAACAACTGCATGACTGAAAATGGACCTACTCATTCACTAGATAGAGATAATATATGTAACTGCTGAATTGGATCCCAGCTTGATTGGAACAGAATCCAGTACATTGTCACCTCCTGGGTGTCTGGGCTGGGAACAAACTAATTGACTAGCTGGTGTTCTGATTAACAGCCCCTCTGGATGGCCAAGAATAACATTATCCATGTCTGACATCCCTTCAAACTCCTCGTTTCTGAAAACATGGTGATTGTATGACAACCCATTGTAACTGATAATGTTGAGTTGAGATCTGTCTTTTTTAAGGATATTTTTATTTCATAATGTTTTTGCTAGCGTTTGTAGCTTCTCTGTTTCTGGTGATGACTACAGAGGTGATGAATAAAGTGTTAGTCTGAGAAATTTTGCTTTTGTGTGAGTTTTTGCTTTGGCTAAATGGTTCTTGAGCAAAACATTACAAAACAGAGCAAAACATTACAAAACACTGATATAGTCCTTTATTGAAGTTCTTTCTACAGAGATTCTGTCATGCAAATGTTATTGACCCCTGACCGACCCATCCTTGGTTGATGCACTTTGCGAAAAAGCGCTCCTCGGCTATCCAAAAAGGTGTAATACTTACAATTGAAAAAAAAGTCTTTGTGTAACCGGCTGGAGATTTTCGTCTAGCTACACCACATAGCACTTATATGACCTACTTTTAAGGCTACAGACCCCTTCTTTACGTCTGCATTCCATATTGCTGACCCCTCTGATCCAGTGAGACGACCCGCAGCTTAGGAATGCGGAATCGGAGATCGAGGTAATTAGGATCTCTGCATAGTGTAAAAGACGATGTGTATTAACATCGACACATTTATCGTGTATATCTGTTTGCAGTAACCATTGCTTTAACTCATTTGCTACTTTTATCTTTATTCCTGACTAGTTCTTTAAGTCGCAGAGAGGAGAGGCACACATCACGTGACTGACACCGCTTCGAGTGACTCCAACTGGTTTCCGTTATATTTGGGAAGATGGTCAGACTAGTCGTTCAGGGGCTGGGTTTGTCGTTTAATACTGAAAATGTCGTTGTAAGCATGTCTGCGCTTAAGCAATAAAACGTCTCCAACGCGGACGAAGAATGCGCCAGTCTTCATAGAAAAGCTAAAATGGCTATAATAAGGGAACTTAAAGTCTGCCTTCTCGGGGTAAGTCGAGAAAAAAACTTCCTCCGCCGGATTCCTCGCAGATTTCCCGAGTCTGCGGTTCCATCGCTCTTCACAGCAGGCAAACATAAGCAAACCGCTGACCTGGTATTGTTCTCGGGAAACTGGTTAATCCAACTGTTCTCTTCTTTATTTAGTATTTTGTACCCGTGAAAAATATTGGTAATTGGTAATAGCAAGTCGTAATTGTCTAACGTCAAAACTATTTTTGGAAAAACATCTATGCTTTACGACCCTATGTAACATTCGTACAGCGCAGAACCAGAAAATAAAGCCGGCGCGTCTTTGCTAGGCCCAGACATGTTTCTCTGTTCATTCAGATGTCATTTTCTCCGATTGCATAGCGATGCCAGTTTAACATCCATAGGCATTACGTCACATTGTCAGGCTGCTGGCTTGTGGACAGCAGCTCAGGTCACATAGCGCTTTTGTCCACAGAAACACAACTTTTGAAGAATATTTTCAAGAATTTGAATTTTTGTCAACATTGTCCTGACCACGTCGGCTATTTTACCAGTCATTCTAGAAATTTGTCACCGGGTGCTTGGAAGTGGACACTGCACTGAAATCGATATTTGTTGTGGCGAAATCCCTTAACCTGATGTTTACTCATGTGTTTACTCTTTCTCTGTTTAATAGGATACGGGTGTCGGGAAGTCCAGTATTGTGTGCCGATTTGTGCAGGACCACTTCGACCATAACATAAGTCCAACTATTGGGTAGGGACATTGTTATATTTTCAGCCGAACTTGTGCCAGCTCACTGTTATTTGTAATTCAAAAACAGAACATGACTCAGTTGTGGCTTTGTCTAGGAACGCAAAAGAGCTTAGCTCAGACTTTTTAAGAGGGAAAGAATGTGTGTGTCTGGGACCCTTGAGACAGGACTCCACTAACTGTTATCAGTCTCTCCCCGCCGGCCAAACAGGCAAAGGACAGGCTACCTTTGCCGGTACCGATTGAACATTCTCAGGGATCATGACAACCCACTATAAGACTGTGTTTTGCTCTAATTTGTTTGAGAGAGGAAAATATTTTGGATAAGGGGTTACTGTTGTTGATGAATGAGCTATTGCAACATTGGGCAAATAAGCAGTTGGTGTGAAGTGTCCTGTGGCCATGGTATCAGTATAATATTGGGGTTATATAGCCCAGAAATCTAGACTTAGCGTAACAAGCAATTTATGTGGTTTGGCTTGTCCGGCGAGGGGCTATATGCCATAGAAACATATCTAAATAAGTGACATGTTGGATCTGGTAGTAAAGGGAAAACTCCGATTTCTTGTCTCCCTGCCAGATTTTATTTTTTGCAAGTAGCTTACTGCTGCAGCCCTGAGAATGGCTGTCTGTCTACTGTTTTACATAAGCAGAGGTCTGATCATACACAAGTAAATTGGAATAGCAAAATCTGTCAAAATATCTTTGCTTAGTATTCAGTTTAGGGTTTAACATTTTGCGCTTCACTAGGCATTTTTGTTGTTATGGGAGCATTATTACTGAAATCTAGTGTGACTGTACAGCTTATGCCAACATTAACACTGAAGCATGTCTGGCAATCAGCAGACCTGAAATGCTTGTGTTTAAAAAGAGCCTATTGGAATTACAAAATCACTACAACCTTAAGTGTGACACACATCACAGCTGTGAACCATTCAAGTGTATAAGAAACATCAGAATGAGGCTGTTGAAATATTTTTTTTTAAATGTTAACTAACGTTTCTAAACTCATTTTGACGATACACAAACTTAGAATGGTATTGCTATCTATGTAACTTTGCTGTTTTGTGGAGAATCATTAGCCTTTTTGGCACTTTTCAGTGCACTGGATACCCCTTTGACATATCCTTTTCCATTCATGAAACCCTGGCCTGCATGTTGAAAAAATATATGATATATGTGCCAACCTACCTACCTACTAGTATATTGTAAACTGGAGCCGGGGGGGCAAAGGTAAACACCAGTGCTCTCACTGTATTGTATTATCAGGATGGTTGTGGGTGACTCAGTTATCCAGTTTGATATTGCTTCCATTAATTTGATTGTTACACAAAGCAGGGCATAAAAGCATTTTAGTGCTGATCAAGCTGTTAGGAGAGAGGGGCTGCTACACCAGAAGTTATTTGGGGGTAATCATATTAGAAACCAAAATAAAACATTTGAGAACAGACAGGAAGAGAAAATGAGATTAACTGGAGAATTGTGTTGGACAGCAGTGTGGGCACTAACTAACACACAATACTCACAGCTTCTCCCTGCCCATTTACCGCAGACTCTCTCTCTTTCTCCTCTTCTTTCTCTCTCTCATTCTCTTACCCTTCTCTCTCTCTGTCTCTCACTGCAGTCTCCACTTGATTGGCCCTATATTACTGGTTGTTTAGTGGCAGTGATAGTAGTGTTTATTGTAGTTACAATAACAGTGACAATAACAATAATGTGTGTGTTTCTGTATTGTCTACAGTGCATCTTTCTTGACTAAGACTGTACCATGTGGGAATGAGCTTCACAAGTTTCTCATCTGGGATACTGCTGGCCAGGAGAGGGTGGGTAATGCAAGAGCACACTATTTTACACAACACATAACACAAGGAGCAGTCAACTCGGGGCCTCATAGGGCACACATACAGTCCCTACATGCGTGGCAATAATAGGGGCAAACTAGGATGGCATTTGGAGAGTATAGGACTACGCCAAGGCCAAGCTCGATCTCTTGCAAAAATTGAAAGTAGAGGCAGCCTAGGTGTCTGATCCAGTAAAAGGAAATGCGTTGCCTAGTAAGCCTGATCTGCTTCTTCAGTCTATCTTCCAAAAACATAGCCTCTTTGGTGGAGGTGCCAACCACTAGCAACCTGCTGGTAGGAACTGTTTCACAGTCATATCTAGCCCTAATGAGAATAGCAGCTAACAGGGAACAACACTGAAAACCATAGAAGCACAGAAACTGAGGGATAGAATCTCCAGCATTGCATTATTCTTCATAAGACCAGAGACCAGCATATTAATGGAGTTCAACAGGCATGTAGCGATTACAGGCGAAATAAACAATGGTGAAGCCATGGATCTATTAGCAAATATTGACTCTTCCTTAGACACACTCACATTAAAACATAGTCTTAAAACATAGACACCTGGTTGGTAGTCATAGTGAGTTAAATTCTTAAAGATGATCATATGTTGTAGATGCATATGTAATCTAAAGTGTACAGTGTGCATAGTAAAGTCAAGTCAACCTTTTTAAAGGCACAACTAAAAACAACTTGAGTTGTAAAAGGTATATTTGGGAAAAGAGGGGAATTTGTTGTTGAAAAAGTGAGCTTTATGCTGTCTTTACGGTTTGAATCTGTTAGCACTGGGTTGCTGGGACCACCCAGCAGGCTGTCAGAAGGTAGTGACTGTCCAAATCAGACCAGTGACCTCATCAGTCCTCCACGCCTCCCCACACCTCCGCCCAACCCCACTGGGCCTGCCTGTGTGTGTGTGTGTGTGTGTGTGTGTGTGTCATATCGCTGTCCTCTGTGTGTCATCCCCACCCTGTGTGCATGTATGTGTTTGTCATCACTGCCCTCTGTTTGTGGGTCATTTCCCCCCTTGTCCTAACATGACCTGGTCAGCTTCCTTAGCCTCTGTAATCCCCCTCTCTCTCACCACCACCTTTTTCTTTATGTCTGTCACACACCTCTGTCACTTTATTTCTTGTCTTTCCTCTCAGTTGCTCACTCTCTTCCGCTTTGATTTTTGCCATGCTCTCTGTCCTAACGTTTCCTTTTGTTTTTCATTCTCTTTTGTTTTTCTCTATCTTCTCCATTTCCTCCACCTCTCCCTCTATCTGTGTTTCACTCCCAGTTCTCCCTCTGAATTTTTGTCTTTATCTGTTATTTCTTTCACTGGTGTATTCTGCCCCCCCCGCCCTCTCCTGACAGTGTACACATCATTCTTTCCACTGCCCTGTGTTCACACAAGCATGGTCACTCTGTTTGTGTGTGTGTGTGTGTGTGTGTGTGTGTGTGTGAGAGAGAGACACCCGGATGTCAGGGCAAGGGTCACTTACAAGTGAAATGTGAAATGGAAATTCATAGTGTATTTGTGTATCTATGCATGTTTGTGCATGTGTGTGTGCATCCACATGCATGTGTGACGTGTGTGTACAGTACCTGTGTGTGTACAGTACCTGTGTGTGTAGTTTATCTAGCTTAGTGTAGTCTAATTGTATTGAGGCAAATTTTGGTCTTGTATACTATTCATTTTTAGAACAGAACAAGGTAGAATTGTTTGTGAACAGTGTGTGTTTGTTTAGGTCGTGTGTGTGTCTATTTCCGTCTGCTTGGGTGGGAAGTTTGTTGCTGAATGAGCGTATGAGTGATGGTATGTGTTTGTTTCGTGCCACTGTGTGTGTGTGCATGTGTGGGTTTGTGTTGTTTCTGTGCTGTGTGTGGCTTCCAGTATGTGGTAGGTTGCTGAGTGAGCATGTGTGCCATCACTGCATTGCAGAGCTTTTCTGTTTATGTGTGTGTGTGTGTGTGTGTGTGTGTGTGTGTATGTGTGCCAGAGTGCAAATGAATGTGATACATTGGAAGGGCTGTGTGTGTGTGTCAGTTTTTTCCCCCACTTGTCATGCACTTTGAATGTGAATGTAAATGAGGAACATGGTGTGCATGAGAGTGTCACTGTCACACTGTTACTGTGTGTGTGTGTGTGTGTGTGTGTGCGCTTGTGTGTGCGCTTGTGTGTGTGTTTTGGGAGTACCAAACATCAAACCAAACCAAACAAACACAGGAAAAAGTGTGTCACCACTGCCTGTGGGTTAAAGTGGCCTTAACGTTTGTCCGAGTCCCCTGTCCCGTGTAACTTATGTAGGAGTCTGACCTAATGACGCAATAACAGATGCGACTTTGAGGAAGCCACAGTTTATCTATGAAGTCACTCAAAATGACATGTCTTGACTGGACAAGGAAGTGGCTGGGAGTGGCAAGGAAGTGGCATATCTGTAACCTGTACTTATTTACCTGTACCTGTTAAGACTTGCTGTGCTGTCACACCAGTCATGTTTCTACTGTGTTTGGAATTCTTGACAGAGAGCCCCAGGTCTCCTATTCAGATCAGCATTTAGGATTTCAAGTGAAGTCAGATACTGTACACAGCCTGCAGCTTAGTGCTAGAGAACAGGCTCCTAAGGGTACACCTAAAAGTAGCAGAAACTGGCAGTCTGTCTGAGGAGGGTCCTCCTGTGCAAGTGAAGTCAGGAGAGTCCTGCACATTAACTTTTACCTGTGAGGCCACAATGCCACCATGCCAGAGCAGGATGTCAGAGAGAGTCTGAGTGAGACTGGTCATGGTAGATCATGGCCACCCCCAAGCTGAGAAGTGAAAATGGCAGGGTTATGGCAAGTCATTTGGGCGTAGGTTATAAATTGTATGAGAGTGAGATATTGTGTATACTGTGCAAGTTTCTCTTCCTGAATTTGGTTACTGGTGAGTGATGGTTAATGCTAGTACAGAGATGCTATCAAATGATTCGATGTTATTTTTGTGTGAATGTGTGTATGTGGGGGGAGTTGTATGCTTGCTTTTGATTTGTGTATAATGAAATAAAAATAACTTCACAGGTTTTATATACCTTAGTAATAGGGCCAGTTTTGTAAGCAGTTTTACTGACTCAGCCATGTGGTCCCTCAAACACAAAATGGACTATTCAAGATTCAAGATAGTCTTTATTACATCTTATTATACTAGTATAAGAGAGTAAAATTCTTGTGTTTTTGCTCCTCAAAAATAGATAATAAATAAATGTGTTAAGTGTAGAGAGAGGAAGAGGGTGTGTGTGGGAAAAAATGGAAAGCGTTGTAGTGAAAAGACTGACAGACACTGGCTTAGGATGTCATTTTTCAGTGTGCATAAGCTTGTAGCAGACCAACTTCCAAACCAAGCTGTGATGCTTCCGGTTAGGATGCTCTCTGTGGTCCCTCTATATAAGGCCATCAGGATCTTTGTTACCAAACCATTTACCATACCAAACTTCCATAGTTGTCTGAGGTGGAGCTTTTTTAACAGTCTGGTTATTATGTGAAACCATAGAAATATTGCATTTAATTGTGGGATGGAAATAGGCCCATAGGTAATGAGTACATGTGGAAAGATGATTTTTGATCAGTATTAATTGCCATGGCTAAGTGTTGATTAATGCGATTGGTTTCAGTTCCACTCCCTGGCACCAATGTACTACAGAGGATCCGCCGCTGCAGTCATCGTTTATGACATCACAAAGTTGGTGAGTTCCATTCCCTTAAATAATCTCGGTTGGATCTTTCTGATTATGGGTCAAATATCAAGTAGCCTACAAAGTTGCACATTGTCTGGCTGACATTCGACACTTTGTGTCAGGAAGTGAAGAGTTGCCCTTGTCCTTGTAGACAATGTAGCGTAGTGTCCTGACATATACTACATCAAAGATTTGCTTAGCGTTTTTGAAAATTTGGGAAATGTTTTTGGAATTTTATCCATCTGACACACACTCAGACATCCAGGTGCCAGTTTATTTAACAGTTTAGTTTTTGCAACGTTAAAGTGTGTTATTTCATTAAAAAGGCATTAAATTAAACTTTGCTTTCTCTATCTCTCTCTCTCTCTCTCTCTCCGTCTCTCTCTGTGTGTGTGTGTTTACAGGACTCGTTCCAGACATTGAAGAAATGGGTTAAGGAGCTGAAGGAGCATGGCCCAGAGAACATTGTGGTGGCCATAGCAGGCAACAAGAATGACCTGGGAGACATTAGGTGACTGATGATAGTCTCTCTCTTCCTCTCTTCTTTTAATATTCTCCCTCTTTCTCTGTCTTTTTCTCGTCTCTCTATTTTTGATACTCTTTGCAACTTCATGCTGAACCAATGCAAAATCTAACACACTCTCCCTTACACTCTCACACACACACAATTGTCTGTAGTTGTGTGTAACTCAGCTCTTGCTTGATGGATCACATCCCACATGGCATAATCCCCAGGTTTGATTCTCACAGCCTAGAATCATGTCCCTCTCGGATTGTTTTCCTGGCACTGTGTGTGTGTGTTTTGCCTGTTTTTGTGTGTAGGAGTATTTCATAAGTGTGTGTGTGTGTGTGTGTTTGGCTCGTGTTAACTCTTCCTCCTCCTCCCTCTGCTCCTTTCCCTCTTCTCAGGGAGGTTCCCATGAAAGAGGCCAAAGACTTTGCAGAGTCCATCGCGGCCATCTTCATCGAAACCAGCGCCCGCAACGCCGTCAATGTGGAGGAGCTCTTCCAGAAGATCAGTGAGTGTCTCGCCGCGTCCCATCCGCCTCGACACGCCTTCCTGTCAGAGTACAACAAGCAGAGTGAGGCTCCGTTCTGAAACCGCACGTTTGCCTCTCGCCTGCACGCGACGCATGAGACCTAGCTTAGGATGGATATGCCGTGAGCACACGCCTGCACCGTTGACAGCTCACCGCAAGCTTGGCTAGGGTAGCGGCTCTTACAGAGATCTAGTCCTGGTGGAAGCTGTCAGGTCTATCTGAGAACTGAGCTGTTTTCTGATTAGTAGACTGTTTGTTTTATGCATGCTGCATTACCACAGCCTACATTGTCACAAAATGCTTAGTGTGCATACTACATATGCATAGCACTGAAAGATCAGTGTTAGAATGTGTATATTTATTCTGTACTAGAGAGCCATTGATGACCTGGATCACCTGAGCCAAAATCCTTATGTGTCTCAACACACTTGGACAATGACACAAGATTGTGGTTCTGACATTTCACATATAAATGTTTTGAAAGATTTTTGGATTACATTATGTCATTGCGTCGCACAGAAAAGTGTGTGCGTGTGTTAAGCAGCCTGTGGCCAACCCTGGCCTGGCAGCTATGGTGTGTGGTGTGGTTTGTTGTGTGTGTGTGTGTGTGTGTGTGTGTGTGTGTGAAGGGAGCGTGGAGTGGGATGAGGTCTGCTGAATGCGTGACTCACATTGGAACCTGGGGAAATCCCAGGATGCAAATCAGCCACAGCAGCTGAGCCTTAAGATGGGACCACTCATAGGGGCTCAGCTCTGCAGTGGAGCTAAAAACAGGACTGGGGTCCAGTTCTACAGTGCAGTCTGCTAGAGGACCGCTCATGGGGGTCCATCTCTGCAGTCTTGCATCTCTGCAAGTTTTTTTTGCTATAGTATCTTGCTGGGTGATCCTTGAAGGACTTCCAGACATTGTTTGTTATGTTCACATCATGGACATACATGGCAATAAGCAGATATATTAGAGTAACATGCTTGAATTTCATACTGCATGTACTTGCACGGATTAGGTTATTTCCAAATTGTGTCTTTCTATTTGGCCTCAATAAAATAGATCTAGTGCATGGATGAGTGGGGTGAAGCGTTAAGTCTCTAACTCTGGCAGTGACCTCTGACTATGTGTGTGTGTGTGTGTGTGTGTGTTTTGCAGGTCGCCAGATCCCACCACTGGAGAACCCCGAAGTGGACAGCAACGAATCCTTCAAGTTGACTCGTCAGGCCCCTCCATCCAGCCGCCGCTGCTGCTAGAGGCACTCACATGCACATTTACACACACACACACACACACACAATTCAGGCCTACATAGACATTTAGACATGCAGGTACATGTATGCATGTTGATGCAAACATCCTCCTACACACATACATAGACACATACATGCACATACGCACACGAACTTAGAGCTCTAAGTGGAAAAGCACATATGATGGCAGTCCCGTCCTTCCACACTAAGAGCACACCAGCCAGGCGTCTCACTCCAGACCAGACCTCAGCTGATGAGCCGTTCTCTTAACATATGAGCTCAAAGATACACAGATACACAGCATGCCTTAAGCTTAAAAAGCAACAAATGCATACACTGCCCCCTTTGCATGTGCGCGCGCACACACACACACACATAGAGACACACACACAACATTTCTAACCCCAGGCTCAGCGGATTGCTTGCAGATCACCCTCAGACCAGCTTGTTGCTTAAGGCTGCAGAGGCACAGAACTCCAGGGAGGAAGGATGCCCACCATGACTCCCCTAGCTGGACACCCTTGTGGGAGCCACACCCCTCCATGCTACAGTACTCCCACAGCCTTAGGAAGACTTCCACAGCCCTGACCTTCAACCCTGCAGGAGACACCCAATGCCATCTCCAAGTGCCTGCCCCCTAGACACCTCATAACCCAAATTAAACACAATTAGCTGTCTTCAGTCATCTTCCTGATTGTCCACCTCAAAACCTCCAAGACAGCGTCCAGAAGATTCCTACAGGCCCTTGTTGTTGAAGTGTGTTTTTCACTTCTGATAGCTGTGTTTACAGTGCAGTGCAGTTTAGCAGAATTTGGTGAATTTGTCTTTGTACACATGTGGACCCCTGCAAGCCCTCAGTTAATGGGCCAGCCCATGTCTAGAGAGGTGGGGAAGTATTAATCCAGATGTCCATTGTTGGCTCTCCCAATTTCTTGTAGAGGAACATATTACCTGCTCATACCTTAACCTTTGATTGTGCACAGGTACATGTTTTTCCTCAGTCGTAACATATAACGTACAGTAGGGAGACTGTGGTCACTTTTTAAATTAATGTTTGATGACTAGTTAAATTTGCTGATAGATTTAGTGCAGCATTTGCAGAAAAGTTCACTTGTATGTTGGATGTAAAAGAAGCTGTGCTTCGCTAACTAGGCCTGTGTAGTGGGCTTACCAACTCAAGTGTTACCATGGCATTTACATGCATTGTCCACTAGGTGGCGTCAGTCCTCTGTCATCCCATGAAGTGCCTTAACCAGGAGTGGATGTACATGTATTTATAGGGTTATGTAACATATGTATGTAGCATTGTAGTTTAGATTTTTGTATTCTCTTTTGTTTCTCCCTTTCATTTGTGCATGTTTTCTTTCCCTTTTTGTGTTCAAAGAGCAGTAAGCAAAGATAACAGATACTTTTTACTGCCTCATCTGCTGTTGTGCTGTGATTGGCTAAGTGAGGGGGTACGCTGGAAGAGACCTGGTAGAGATCACACAGGTATATGGAAGCTGAAGCAGTTCTGTAGCCTTAACTGTTAACTGTTTCAGTGGGATCAGTGTGCTATAAACATGCTTAAGCATAGTAGGTGATGATAATGCACAAGCCAACTTTTTTGTGTCACACTAAGCACTTTGGAAATCTGGAATACATCATTGAGTGCAACCCTGTTGTAATCATGCCACTAGTAACTCCTCAAATAAACACCCAGCAACCCAGGACAGTTGAGCCATATGAGAAGGGTGGATGAGCTCAATATATTTGGGAGTGTAATAAAAGTTGACCCATACATAATCACCTTTGCTTGTACCAGTACCTTAGACTGACAGTTGTTAGCAGCAGTAGAATTCCTATCACTGAAGGACAGCAAAGCCAGTGAATAATGGTGAAATTACTACATGCACATGATGCAGCCTCACGTGTATGAATGCATCAGTAATTATGAAATAGATAGGTGATAATTACAGTTCATTTCTTGCTGCATTGTACAATAAGGTTTTCATATTGGCAAAGCAGAGATTGCCCATTGAGTATTGTGAACCAATCAGTCTCTTCTGCATGGAGGTTATGTGTTACAGGTTGACAGAAACTTGCCTTTGACTCCAGATAATGTTTTGTTTGAAAAGTCAACCCAATTATTGAAGGCGTCATGAGTTTAGTTACGTATTCTGCTTTAAGGAAAGGTATTGTGAGAGCTACCCACTCAAGTGCCTTGTCGTGTTTTTCTGGTTTTTAATCATTTGTGTGTGTGTGTACACACCTGTAACATGCTTATTGTGCTAAATCAATGAGCTGATGAATGACTGAGAGAAATGCATTGATCATTAATAACCAGGGACAATGTGCCAACCGTCAATTCGATTTTTTTGTATAAAACAGGGGAAAAAAACCCTCTCTAACAAAGCACTATAAATTTGGAATAGCCTACACTTATTTTTTCCCTAAAATACATGTGAAAGGACTTTGGACCTTGACACTGATATGTGTCAGTACATTTCCTGAACTTTCTTAAGTTGCGTAGGCCTACATGTTGATTGTATATCTAAAGCCAATAACCTGAGTGGCCAAATTCCTCAGAGCTGTCAAAATCTATGAGATAAAAAAAATTGAATTGCAGTGTTTCTTGCTACCATGGATTGAGTAATTTGACTTGCTTGATGTCCTGAGCTGCAGGCTATCTCTGCTAATAATGTAACCATGAGAACTAAACTCTTAGTTGTTGCTGGGACATTTGTCCCTGTTTTAAGAACACAGGTTGTACCCACCCCAAGTAATGACACATTTTTATCCTTTTAACCTTATATATGATTGTTTATTAAAACAATCTTATATACTGCCAATGTTGCAACACTTGATCAATGCCTAAATCTTCTGCTGTCAGTCTTGATCTACATTACAGAGTGCTTCACATCTGCAGAAGGTCAGGTCTACTCACATAGCCGGCATTTGAGTGTACATTTGGAGAATGTCTGCCGATCAGAGGTGTATTAGGCTGGCACTATTGGTGCGGGCGCGAGCCTCTTGCCTTACATTAGCGTGCTGAATTTAACATTAGCCCACATAACTCTGTTGAAAAGAATGTATATTGACCATAGTCTCTTCGTTTTAATTGTCTGATGCCATGTTTGCTCTTCAAAAACGGGCTGTTTTCTCCCCGCTGTGGGTCCATAAATGGATTGTGGTTGATGTGGCTTATCACAATCTGCCGTGCTAGAATGACTGCCAGTGAAGCCAATGCCATCAGCTGTATTTGAGCCTGGCTCCGTCTGATTATGTTTGACCCATAAAGTGTTAACAGTTTTGTATTAATCCTTAATAAAGTCATAAATTGTCTACCTTAACTGAGCCCATTGGTGTTCAGCAATTCTACTTTCAGCTTCTCTACGCAGTATGCACACTGCGCTGAACGAACAGTACATTCCCCCAACTGTTTCAGCTTTAGTAACTTGAGAGAACTTCTAGGCTCCCATCCTAAGACCTGTCACCACATGAGTCTGAGGACCACAACCCACGGACATATGTGGGTACATTTCATAACATTGTGTTAAAAAATAGCAGTATGGAGACTATGATTAGAGCAAAGGCATGTGTTACAAAAATAAACCGCAAGCACGCTGCAACGTAAAGGCCATGAGCGTAATGGAGAGCGCAAGGTGTAAGTTGATCCGTTTGTAAAATAATACTTTATCCTCCACCTTCGGCAAATAAAGAGAATGCACTTCAAGCAGATTTCGAGTAAAATTAAATAATTAGAAATACTCAACGCAGTAAGCTAATGTTTGAAAGGTAGGCTATCATGCCCAAAAAAACTTGGAGCGGCCAAACCCGACACACTACCAAATTTGTAGTCTGAAAACTATTTACCTGAAATATTAGGCTATGATTTTAAAGCTCTTGAATAAAAATAATATTCGCTCATTACTTCGGTAAGTTAATTGGCCAATTAAGAGTGCTGAATATAGCCTACCGGTACGCTTCACAATTGCTTTCTAGTGCGCACGTAGGGTATCTGAAGACGATGACTGACCCTTGAGGTCTGTAGTTTGCCATTTGTAAAGTACGAAGACCGTGTTTACTGCCGTGGAAGGCTACAGTGCAAGGGTGATAGCGTTGCAGAAAAGTCTAGAAGCGCAGCTCCAGCAATGGCTCCAATTTCATTAAAACTCCACATCCAGCGCCCTGGTAAAAGTAATCTTACAGCCAGTCAAGATTTTAAAAGCTTGCAGTCTGAATACGTTATATATCGTCTCATTGCACTGGGGCAATTCCACGTTATAGATGCCCAGCATTCCCAATACAGTCATTCAAGTTACACAAGTACCCAGCATTTCATTGGGGATATGGATGTGCGAACCACTTTCCATTCCACAGCTGGTGTAGGTTAATGGGCGTTATTTGAAAATTGACCTAAAATTGTTCAGTGAGGCTATAGGGCTTATGGATTCTCTAAATAATAGTGAGCAGATTCAATCCTTGTCACCACACTGTATTATTATTGCATGCCATAGGAATGTAGGCTAAATCAAACCAGCCCACAGCTGCAGAGTCCACTGGCTGCCATGCCACGATTTCTCAAAATACTTGGGACAAGATGTTTTGAGGACACGTTTATCATATTGCCTGATTGCCACGGGGTATGACTGTGATCCAGATTGGATTTAGAATCTCATAGGTTAATAAATTGAGTTTGCTAACGGAAAAAACAAGGATAACCCACTAATTAACCTCCTAGAATTATCATCGACTAAGCATCAGTCCTGCGCGAGTGCGCGCTCAGGAATCGCGCGTTCAAGTGCCTGGATCCTTCTGCTGCTAGTTCGCTCGCACAGTAGGCAACATCCAGTCAGTGGCTCCGTACAGGTTTGGGATTTCTACGCTCGCAGTGGCACCCCGGAACCGTCACCTAAGCGCATCCCTGGCAAACATGTCCAAGTTGGAACAGGTTCTTATTCTTGATCCACCGACTGACCTTAGATTTAAAGGTAAGGGAATTGCGCACTGTTCTTATTCTTGAAATCCACCGACTGCACCTTAGATTTAAAGGTAGAATGCTGCGCACATAATTTTTTGTGACGACACGGATAATTTGACTGCAACTGCCTCCTGAATAGCATGCTAACATAATTTTTTTTGACGACACGGATAATTTCACACTGCCTCCGATTAGTTCAGTGACTCCAAAACCGCCATTTTGAGGTAGAGAAACGAGAATGTATGGGCTACTGCAGATCCCCGTGCTTTAACGTCAATGACGTTACTGTGACTGACTGGCTAGCTAATAAACTGACAGTTCTGTTGGGCAGGCGTTTTGACAGCGAGCACGTTTCATTCTTGTGACTGAACTTCCCTAAGGGGGGCGTCGAGGAGGCATCAGTAACCGCAAGCCATCATTAAGATCCAGAATACTTGTCTGATTTCCCAGTCACTAAACGGTGACGTTGTCTGTTGGTTAGGAAGCTTGGCATCACCCACGCACCGTGGGGACCTGGACCTTAAACATTACGCGGTTGGTTATCTCAGTGCAACGAGACACAGCCACTCCCCCCCTCCCCCTCAATGTGGATGGCCATCATGTCCTTTTGCCAGGAGTTAGCTAGCTGGCTAGCTAGCTTAGCTGATAACGCTAACAGTGTTGAAGAACTAGTGTACTGAATTTACCTTTTACAAGGGTAGTCAACATTAACAAGATGTCAAGAGGTCGTTGCTTACTTTAATGCCATCAAAGCGGCAGTAAACTGTTGTCTGTTGACGATTGATCAGTGGGCTGTGTCACTGTGGCATCTGCCAAGTTGACTGGCCAGTGAATTGACAGTGACATTTACCGGTACATTCTTGCCTGATACAGACAGTGTGAAGCATGCTGTTATCTCATGTGCGGTTTGTTTTGATAATCGGGATGCTATATCGAACAGTGTGCTACTCATGAACAGTTAACGTTATGCTACGCAATGATCGGCGATGAGCTTGCTTGCCCTGCGACTGTCAGACCATGAGAGAGCAAGAGAGGGCGGGGTTCATGTCTTCCCAAGCTTGCAAATTAAATGTGTTTTCATAACTGTGCAGGTAACACTTAATGTTCGGTAGTGTGGTAGTAGCCACTTAGGCTTCAGGTAGCCTAACTTGCAAGCTTTGCCTACTTGACAGACTATGTTGCTGGAAGGAAACTGATCTTTAGCAGGCGCTGAATTTCATATCTTGGCGTTTTGTGATTTTTCTGAAGTACCGATCATACGGCTGCGCGCACCGTGTGTTGTAGAGCTTGAGCTAATGTTCATCCCCCCCGCAGAAGCGGGATGTTACGTAACACGCGGCACACAGCCACGTCTGTTATCCCTAGCACACATATCACAAATTACCAAACAGCTTTTCAAGCAGAGGAAAACATTCTTTCAAGGAGCGAGCCTGCGTTTAGCCGGCGAATATTTAGAATTCCTTTTAAAGGGAATTATGCCATGCTATACAGTGCACTGTAGCAGAGTCTAGTTTGAAATCAAGCGTACATAGACTTTTAGTGTACTTTGAAATTTAGAAGCCTCCACTGATGAACCCTGTTGTAAATATCAGTTGGTAGACTGGATGATTAATTGACCAGACTGGGTCTTGCATGCATCCAGATCAATTGCAGGTCACATGAGACTCATTGGGAGCATTGGCAGGGGTGATACGTGCTTGCCTGCTTTTGATGAGGCAGATTTGATCACCCTCAATATGGAGATAATTCTTTAATCGGCATGAGACTGCTTATCTGGCCCCATTTTGTCTGTGCCTGTGTGACTGTGAGTTTCTGGGTTTTTCTGGGAAACTGTCAGAGACTCAGGCCTGCTTGGTGTTCTCTGGGTGTGACACACACACACACACATCAGGATACAGAGACTGAGGCAATGACAGAGTCTGCTGTTTTCACCATTGTCTACGGCTCCATAGCTTACAGGTGCTGCACAACAACTTCCTCCTGTTGTTGTCTGGTTTAGTGGCAAGTTTTGCATGTTTTTCAAGTTTACATCAAGTATGACATATGCTCATGAGCATGCCCTGTGTGTATGTTGGTGTGGTGGTGCCCTGTCCACTATGTGTGTGTTAAATAAAGCATTTTCTGTAAACTCAGTTAATGCCTACTGTTCAGTGTGCAACTCAGCACTTCCATAAACCTCTCCAGTGTTCCACTTAAAGAGGAGAACTTGTCAGACTCTGTGTGTGTGCGTGTGTGTGTGTGTCTGTCTGTGAAATAGACAAATAGAAAGAAAGAAATGTGTAAGAAAGAAGTGTGTCATTACTTAGTTCAACTTGACTAAAAAGCAATTAATTATTAGTATTAATGCTAAAATAATAACAACAATTTATTGACAAAAAATGTCACAAACATAGATTAACATAATGAAATAAAATGTTAGATAGCAGTTAGCAGTCAGTTAGCAGATACCAGAAGTCAGGACTCCAATAAACCTCCAGTATCCACTCCACCCCCAAACTCACCCCACCTCAGTATGCTCAGCAGTACCCTGCTCTGAGTGAGCTAAATCCAGCCGTGAGGAGTGGCGGCCTGGGCTACCCTCTGGAGCTCCACTCTGAGCAAAGACCCTGCTGGGACTCTCTGACACGGCATGACACACTCATTCCATTATCTCTCTTTCTCACTCACCCTTTTCATCTCTCTCTCTCTCTCTGCTCCTTGATGGTTTCTCTCCTTCCTCTGATCTTTTTTACATCCAGTCATCCTATATATTTTTATTTCTGCTTTTATTTAATTTTCACTTTCTTTCTATCATTCTCTTTTTCTTTCTGTCATTTGCTTTTTTGCTTTCTTCTCTCGCCCTCGCTCTCTCCCATTCTCTCTCTCTCTCTGTGTCTCTGATAGTATTTATAGTCTGGTTTGGACCGTGGGGACCCTTGCTGGCAGTGAATGGGAAGTGCCTTTCTCTCTCTCTCTCTCTCTCTCTCTCTCTCTCACTCTCTCTTTCCCAGCTTCAGCTCCCTGAGCTTACAGGCCTTTCCCATCACCCAGCTTCCTGCTCTTGGTACTGGGGGGCATCAGGCCTCTCTGTTCCCTTCCTTTATACATGCGACCAGATCCTACAGAACAGTGGCTTGTATTTTTGGTCCATGGAGCATCACACGCACACACACACACACACACACACACACACACACACACACACATATAGTTTCATATGAAGCCTCCTGCTTACCCAAGGGACCTCATGGTTGATGTTTTTGACCACATATTCCAGTCTCTTCTGCACTCTGTGAACTAGTTTGTGTTTTCTGAAAATGGTCCAGCATCAAACTCAAGAGCATAGGCTACTCATTGTCCTGGTCATGCTACATGTATCAGAGTGAAGCTGGACCCTCAGTGTGGAATGGGTATATGATGACCCTCAGCACGATATGGAGTATTGACCCAGTGCTTTCTGTTATTAAGTGTTGCCAAGATGTCTGTGTTTGTCTGTGTTATAGAGCACATACCAGAGCCATGCAGAGACTGAGTGAGTGATGGTGACTGACTTCTGTTTCACTGTGAAGATTGTGTGGAAATGTTAATGCTTGGTCAGAAGATGTTCCTTAATTGCCAAATTAAGCCTAACCATCAGGAATAAAACAGAAACTCCTTTCTAGAATCTGATCTGAATCTAAAGATTCCAATCTGAAATGATTAGCCTCTCGCTAGTGTGTTAGCTCATATATTTCCTGATTGATATAGATTGCTTGGTTGAACAGTAAGAGTGAGAGTGAGCAAAACTACAGAGCCTGTTTGGACCAATACTAATTATTTAGACTAACACACAGACACACACACACACACACACACACACAGTGAGAGTGAGGGAGCTTACCCTTAAGACTGCCAGCTCTAGTAATACACTACATGTAGCCATATACTGGTGGCACACAACACATACACACACACACACCATGCAAATATCACATACAACTCCACACACTCACACACACAACAAAAGCTTAAGCATTCTACCCAAACACACAGCACATTCTTGCAGACTTTTTACATTAACGCAGACACACAAATGCTCACACCCAGACACATGTACTTTACACACACACGCACACACCCAGATGTGGGTGCATAGGATAAGCTCTTTGAGAGAGGCCCTTTTCCCTGAGAGGAGGAGAGACCAGAGGTTGTGAGTCGTGACAGGCACAGCAGGGATGCGGGATGGATTAGTCCCATCGGAATGCTGCAACGGAATGTTGCTCAGGCAGGCGTTTATCTGATTGATTCATTCCTTGTTGGAGTCAGGTTAATGATTGTTGTCCCACTTGAGAGAGCACACACACTTTCACACACACATGCACAGGTTCTCTGTCTACCTGTGGTATGTCCTTGGGTTGGGCTGTAACCTGCCTTGTCCATCTTAGTGGCTATGTTTATGGCTGCTCGTGTGTGTGTACGGTGTGCATAGTGTGACAATGTTTGTGTGTAACATAGAACAGAAAGGTGCTTAAGTGACAGAGCCATGACAAAGGATGGAATTCAAACAAACAAATTGCTGAGAGTGTGGTTTGGACATTCTAAGAGAGCATGGAACATCAAGCTCTATTTACATACGTAGATTTGCTCGTCACATCAGCACCTCAAATTATTTGAACTTTGTCACACACCATATTTTGCCTGTTATGGCTAAATGATGTTGACATTACATGGTCTCTAATCACATGATCTCTTGATGCTTGTACATGTGGGACATCAGACTAATGCTGGAACGGGCACCCCTTCGAGAGAGGAGCTGCCACTCAGCAGGATGTAGCCAACTCTGACCCTAATGGCTTATGATTTATACCACTACAGGGTAAGATCCACTCTGCAAACCTATTACTGGCCACCAGGGGACCCAATGGAACCAGGCATTAATACCTGATAGGGTGCCACCAGTCCTGATAATGAAGAGAAAGATCAAGATATGCCTAATGCCTACACCCACACAAACACACATGGTTGAAATGCTGCTAAAGGACGGCATTATATTTCTTAAAGTGAAGTTGAGGGGAAAGGGATTGAAGCATGTTAAAGGTCGGAATGAATAGAGGCAAGTACACAGGCTATGTTTGGGACAGGGGTGGGCCTACTTTGTGTTGGAATGTCTGTCAAGAGACTTGTACCTCAGAGGAATTTGTAGAGTATTTGCAATCCTCCTGAGCCTAGAGGCCAATTCAAAACCAGCATGAAGTTAAACCTCAGCCAGTGGTAAGCTAGAGACCTGATAGCATTAGGTAAACATACCAGCTCGTCTGCCCTTTTCAGACTTTACTGAGTGCATCCAGCCGAAGCACCCTTTCAGTTCTGATATGCACCAATGAGCTGCTTATGTGAGTGAAAGCTATGACTGTGGCCCTTCACACACACACACACACACACACACCCACACACACACACACAGAGGAGTGCTTATCTGGACTCCAGTGGTTTTAGCAGATGGGCCAGAGATAAAATGCTAGATCAAATTATACTACGTTACCTTACAGATTCCCAGTTACCAGGAACAAGGCAAGTGTGTTTAGTGAAGTAGTAGGGGTGTAAGATGTTTTACACCGTGTCCTAACTGCAAGTGAGCGTCAGGTTGTCCTGTAGCATTGGCTGTTCTCTGTCTACATTGGGTCTGTTAAATACGCCATTCCATACAGAGAGATTCCCCATTCAAATGAGCCAAGCAACGCGGCGTCAGCAACAGAGCGACAAAAGTTCTGCTAAAAAAAGTTGTACGGCATCGCGTCGCGCAGCCCTGCTTCACATCGCATTTAGTTAGGATATTCCAATTGAAAATATACTAATCAAACCGCTAACATTTCATCATGTTGCTTGTAGTGAGGACACAATGGTAGTCACTAAGGTGCCCAGCGAGATGGCAAGTTTGGAACATGGAGAACGGTTGCTTCCATCCCCTTTCCTTGGTGTTAACTAGCTGTCCTCCTTTCACCTTCTCTCAGACTGCTCTTCTGCCCAACTGCCTCCTTGTGTGCTTGGCTGGCATGGGCATCTACGCTTAATAAATGATGGAGGGGGTTTTGTTCAGTGCCCAAGCTGCCATTAAACATTAACATGCCCCTTCCCAGATGTACCCAGTGCCAGACGGCCAAGCAAGGCCATGCAGACTGCTGTGTGATTGGTTTTGGAGGCCGTACGGTCATGGTGTGTCTGACCTGAGTCTTTAAAGTGTATGATAATGGTATTTCTCATAGGTTATCATCATCTCTGCTGTCATTTGGACAGACCAGGACCGGACAGAGTAGACCATGCCAAGAATCGTTCTGAGCAAGAGCATGTGGAACGAACTACAGATATTTTCAGTATCATTCAAAACTCTAGGCTGATTTCGCCCAGTCTCATTGATGCAGTGGTTTGCTTGTCCTCTTTCTTTGAGTGGTCAACTCAATCAACAGGAGCTGGTTGCTTCAGTTGGTCACTTTACCTCTCTCCTGTGCTTAGAAAATCTACTAAGAAATCGACTAAGAAATTATCACACACATTATCACCTGAAACTAGCATTCAAATGTCTACAGTGCATAGAAATTTTATTCATTAGAGGGGTGGATTAACTCTCGATTCGCATAAGCTGATTAAAATCGATAGAAAAGGCTTATTCACATTGTTGCACTTCTAGCTATCAGTTTCCACAAACGTCCTGATGACCTCGCGTTTTGATCTCACAGTAGGTCAGAGTTCATCCCTTGATGTTCATTTTTAATTTGCATTACACAGTGTTTGTTTGAGCTACAAACTGCGTAGTCTTGGCCGAGAGGCATTTCCCTTTCGTGAGCTAAGCCTTGTGCCACACACTCTTCAATCATAGTTGTCATGCTTCCGTGTGAGAGCTGTGTGAACTCATTGATTGGCAAAGGAGTGCAGACTGGTCCCAGATAACATCCCCCCTGAGTCACTGTCCTGGTGTCCTCCTGTAGCTGGCACTTGGTCCAGCCCGGCCAAGCCAAGCCCAGCCTAGTCCAGCCCTGCTGTCTGCCGATGACTAAATTTGGCCTCAGGTGGAGTCACACATGAGGAATGGATGGTCATTTAGCTGTTGTTAGACATCCCAAATCCCGAATGGAGGGACCACCTAGAGGAAGAGATGTCGTCAGTTTTCCACACATTTGGAACAGGGTTCCTTTTTGCCATTTATTTATTTTCTAATTGTGTCTGTTGGTTTGATTCTTGTACTGCGTAGACCTGTTTGACTCTAGCACGTGATACAGAAAGCATTTGGAAGGTTTCAGTCAGAAATATCTAGAACATTATATGATGATCTATGTTTGTTCTGTGTGGGGTTTTTTTTGGATCTGGATTTTGCATGGGACAAGTTAAGACGTAGTTAGTTCATGTAATTGCCTTTTCAAAGGTGAAGGCTGGGGTTCTAATCCAATATTTTTAATCAAATTCAGCAAATTTCTCCTCCTGATGCTCCAGCTGTCCATTCTCTGTGTGCGCTCAGAAGAAAAAAGAAATCTGTTGCATATGTACGCTCTGGATGTAGGGAAACAAAACTAGAGGCTTGTACTAGGCTCCCTACCACTGTCAACCAATCAGCATGCTACCTCAAGGGCATTTGAGAGGAGTGTAATTTAGATAGATACATGCTTCATTACTCCTGAGGGAAATATAGGTAGTAACTTGTGTGACACATTGCAAAAACAACTAGCTAAAACACATCCAAGTAGCGTAGCAGTAGTACAACAATCTGTACAACAATTGACAGATAAACAGAAATGTATGTCTAAAGGCTTTTGCAGTGAAGTTCCCTTCAGGGCAAACATAGACAAAGGAACTGCTCCAGAGACAAGAAGGCATTCATAGTGGCCAGTGTGACCTCCACGCCTTGTTCTAACAACTCACCAGAGGTGTGTTGTAGCCATGGAGACGACTTGTTAACCGTGGCAATGGTTTCCATATTAAGCATTGTGGTGGAATGAGTAAACATTCTAATCAAGAACTCTTGAGTGTGATGTTTTATCAGTTTTATGCAGGGTGCGCGCATGTGTGTGTGTGTGTACTCCCTTGTTCACTCCCTAGGCCTGTAGTGTTCTTTCCTTCATGGCTGGTGGTTTGGGAGTTTGCAGCGACCCACTTAGCTGACACTCTTTTGCTTTTCTGACTGAATCACAGTCAGAGGAAAGGAGAGAGCAAGAGAGAGACAGAGAGAGAGTGTGACGTGTCTGGAGTAGGCTAAGGCCATAGCAGGTACTTGATCCTGATCTGTTATCTGCATTTCCTGTGCCTTAGGCCTCAGAACATTCACAGAAAGCTTCCACTCAGTCCTGTTGGTTGCATTAATCGTTGCCTTGTACCTGTTTTCTTTTGTCTTTGATGACCCTGATTTCAGGAGACAGTCACTGATTTTGGTGATCTGTCCTTGGTAAAATACAAGAAAACTCACTTTGTCCCCATTTTTTGCATCTAAACATTAATTATTTTAATGATATTGACAGTAGAAGAAGAAATGTCCCTGGGAATTCAGGAAAATATCCCTGATTTTCATCTCAGAGGTCTGGTCACTTTATTTTAACACCAAGGAAGGAAGACTGGATAGCACTTACCATTGAAATCAGATTGAGAAGATGGAGTCTCTTAAGGTTAAACTGCCAAGCAGGATGCTTCACTGACCCATCAAAGCTTGTTGGTGGGGTTGGGAGGGACGTGTGTGAGCAATGAGAATAGCCATTAAACACCCTAGTCCTAACACACTTGATCACACAAACACACCCAGGACAAGAATAGAACACACGCTGCATTTACAGCAACAATGAAAACATAGCTAGTGTGCATAAAGACATACTTGAGCAAGAGGGGGTGAGAGATGGAAAGCTAATGTAGCACCAGTACATATCAAATATCAAAGTGGCTTTTTAAGAGGCCTGATGTAAGGCTTGCACAAAATGAGCATGTATAGAGCAGCACACTAGATCTGCCTATCACGTTTACAACTTTCTCAGATACTACTTATTTCAATGAACAGCACAACAAAAGAAAATCCAAAGTGGATTGTTGAGGTGAGGTGCCTGACCCCCACCCCCCCCAAGGCAGTAATGCTATCTGTGAGCGGTGAATACTGAGGATGGCGCTCTAAATAAAGAGTCTGGTCACTCGTGCTGTCACTGCCTTATCTTCATACTGGTGGGCAGGATAAAGAACAGGACACACGCGCACACATGCATGCACACACTCACACAAACATACACATACACAGGGTAGCAAAGGAAATATATGAATACAAACATACAGGCTAGTTAAGACATGAACCCACTCAAACACAAAACACTGGACAGGGACTGAAACTGTGCAGGGAAAAAAAGGATTGCGTGCACTCATGTCAGCTGAGTAGAAATCTCACACAAGAGGGCAGCAAAGACATGCATTTTGTGTGTACACACGTGCACAAGCACACACACACGTCACTTCTCACTCCTTTGAAGACGGAGTGTTCTCCCACTCCTTTGAGTAGCGTGTTCCTCAGATTGTGGTCGGGGGGCCGGGGGGTTGGGGGGGGGGGGGATGAGTGAATGAGCAAGGAGGGTCTTTTGCGGCCCTTTAGAAAGTCAAGCAAAAGCTGTGATCTCTCTGAGAATGTACGTTTCAAAGCCCACTGAGCTCTTTGATCTTCATGAGAGGACCACACCCCCCCCCCCCCACCCCTCCAAACACACACACACACCCTGTCCTCTTCCTCCAACCCCCCCTACTTACCTTCAGGCAAATGATTCTGGTTTCTTTGCCTCTTAAGTGACCTGGGGCCTCTTGCCTTGGCCTGGCAGTTCCCCCAGCCAGAGTCTATCAGCTAATATGATTCTACCTTGGAGTGCCCCGACTCCAGAAGGAATTCAGCTTAACAGAGGAAGAGAAAGTGAAGTGTGCTATGACTCACACTCGCAACATTTAAACACCAAGCCCATGCCAACACTCCTGGTGCCCCCAAGTGTATGTGTTTATTATTTGCAGAGCTACAGAGCAAGGGAAAATCTTTGAGACATTCTGTGCTTTCAAGACACGTCCTGAGGCCGGATTCTTGCATGTCAACAGTGCAGAAGATGGTGGCACAAGCTGCTTGCTATTCTGTGTATGTGTGTGTGTTATCATTAGGTCAGTCCTGATTCTGCTGTGCTGTAAGACTAATAGAGAGTTGATCCGGGGGCAAGATGCCCAATCCACACAGGAGCAGCCACTTCGGAGTGGAGCAGGTCAGCCCGGCCCCGATTGATTTTTCCAGGAAAGCGATCCTGAAATCCAACCCTTCTCTCTCTACCTTTTATCCGAGTCCAGAATCAATACCGTAACGGCCACACAGAGTCGGTGAACGCTCTGCCCCTGTGCCAGCCTGACGATTTACACCAATGTGTGACTCTTCCTTTGTAACAGAGGAGGAGCATTAGGAAGGGAGGGAGACCTGCTGATTTCATCACACTCCCCCTGTGTAGGTGTGTGTGTGTGTGTGTGTGTGTGTGTGTGTGTGTGTGTGTGTGTGTGTTCGCCCCAACTCACACGTGTTTCCTCACCCTAGGTGCTCTCCTCAGGACTGTCAGATCAGCTGTGAACTTTCGTTTTCATCTTTGCAGTCTCCAGTCTCATGCCCAGAGTTGCCTGTGTTTCTGTTGGAGCTCACTGGGTCTCACAGTAACATAAAGTGAAGCGACTGATATTTAGCAAACAGTTTCATTCAAACCCACAGGCTTGGGTTTGGGCAACCGATTCAGCATTTGGATCCTCTGATTGTCAAGCGGCAGTATGTCCACTGCTCAACAATGTCTATGACTGACTGTGTTTGTGTTGGTGTGTGTGTGTGTAGGTGCGTGTGGGGCCGATCTGCACATCAGATGTTGTCCTTAGTACCTGTAGTGGACAGTAAACATGTTTCCCTGCATAATCACCCAATGGGAGGCTGAACTCTCGACCCGGAATCAGGAGAGTCACATAAGACATCATAATTTTTCTGTTTTTCTGCCCCCCACAATCCAATCCAATCCAATCCCATCCAATCCAATCCATCCAGACATATGAGCTTTGGCAGGGGTGTGTGTGTGTGTGTTTGGTTGGGGGGGGGGGTTGGGGGTGCAGGTAATTGTGTTAAGTCTTAGAAAGCCATCTCTTACTGGTTGAGCGGCTGGATGGGAGGCTTCCTCGTATGGGTTAGTTATGGGGCCGGCGGAGCCACTGTGATTGAGTTTGGCTTGGATGGGTCTTCCAGTGAGCTGCACCATCATATGATCTATGATTCCATTAGAGTGCTGTACATCTTGCCAATATAGTGTACAGCCATTAGGTACATCAGGAGGATGGGAGGGATGAACAACACACACACACACACATATACACGTTGATGAAGATGCACACACTTGCTGGTGCATAGGTGCACACTCACACAAATACATATTCGCTGATATGTCTTCTCTGTATACACATATATGAGTGTATGTGTGTTGCCCTGATTCAAGTGTTGTTGATGGTTGGTGCTGTGTTTGTGTGTTTGTAGTGGCATGATTAGAGAATGTTGTCCCATCAGGGTTTAATGTCCTAATAGACGGCATGTCCAGTCATGAGACAGTGTTTGGCCTAATTGGGCCACTCTATCTTCTCCTGTAACCTGCTGAGCACAACATCTGAAGCACTGGGGCCATCACACACACACACACACACACACACACACAGACTGAATACCAATGTCCACCTCAAAACTGGCACGAGTCTGACAATCATTAAGTCTTTGAGGGATTAGGGCACACACATACAAACACACACACACACACACACACATACAAACACACACACACACATGCACACAGACCAGCATGGAAACACAAAGGACAGGCTATTCAGTACACACACACACACACAGACTGAATACCAATGTCCGCCTCGAAACTGGCATGAGTCTGCCAATCATTAAGTCTTTGAGGGATTAGGGCACACACATACAAACACACACACACACATACAAACACACACACACACATGCACACAGACCAGCATGGAAACACAAAGGACAGCCTACTTAGTACACACACACACACACACACACACATACACAACACACATGCAAAGACAGATCAGTCATGAACAGTCATGCCTTATCACAACACACTTGTAACATTTTCAGACACAGGTGCTCATGTCTCTCAGTAATTCTCTCTCTCTCTCAGGTCCCTTCACAGATGTGGTCACCACTAATCTGCGTCTGAAGAATCCGTCCGACAGGAGAGTATGTTTCAAGGTGAAAACTACAGCACCACGACGCTATTGTGTACGACCCAACAGTGGTACCATAGATGCAGGAGCCACTGTCACCATCTCAGGTAAACACACACACACACACACACACACACACACCACAGACAATACCAATTTAACACTAGAGCGACCAGTTCTGGTGCCACAGTCTCACAGTCACTCAGAACTCTACTCCAGAGACACTTATATAGGAGATACATACTTAAAAAGTTCTCCCATAGAAATTAATTGTAGTCATTCGTAATGCAAAGATGGAGGAGTTGAGAAACTGGAAGTCCTGTCCTGCCGTGAAAGTAACCAGTCTCATTGTTGGACGCGGTATGACTGACTTTAACCTTTTGTTTACTATCACTACCGTCGCCATGGTGATAGCCATTCCGCTGGCGTAGTGAGCAAATTGCCATTTAAAATAATGCTTTCTTTTAGCTTTATTTGACCGATGTACAGGTAGATTTTGACATTGTTTAAGTCAGACTTACAACCTGTACAACCTGCCGATCTGGAGTTTTGGATATCTCACCATTCATTTTTAAAGGGCTTACTTTAGAAGCACTTTGTCTACTCATGTCTGTCTCTCTGTCAAACACATACACAAATACACTTGCACTATAAGACCACACTGCTACTGTGTATGACTCTATAAGGCCACCATGACTAAATTACTCACACGTTTTTCTTAAAAATGTTTTATCACACATTCACACTAAAATATAAACAACCCATCCACATATTTAATTTCAACACGTATTTCATAGTAAATTTAATCTGCTTTAATAGCATGTGGTTTGAATTCAGAGACTTTATCGTAGAATAGTAATAATGGCTTTATTACACATATACCTAGTCCTAGAATGCCTCTTGGCATCGGTTTATTACTACTTTATTAAACAAGTATCCATTACGAGTGGTTGCTCGTGAGTGTTGTTTAGTCTGTTGTATTCCTGAGCCTCAAAGGGTTCATGAGTGCCCTCCAGTGGCATATGGGAGAACAAGAAGAGGGGTTGAAGGGATCAGTTTGTCTTTTTCACTTGATCTTTTATCTCACACAGGAATAATAATACCTCTCTTTCTCTCCCTTTAATCTCTGTCCTCTTTTTTCTGTTCAAATTCTACCCCCTTCTCTCTCTCACCTGTCTCCTTGTGTCCCCACATATCTCACTTTTCTTGTCCCTTCCGCGGTCCAACTGTCTCTACCTCCCTGTCTTTTTGCCTTCCTCCCTCCTTCAACCCCTCTGTCTCTCCTGTCTTCTCCTCTCCTCTTTCTCAGTAATGCTACAGCCCTTTGACTACGATCCCAATGAGAAAAGTAAACACAAATTTATGGTGCAGACCTTGTATGCTCCACACAGTGTCACAGACATGGAGGCCATGGTGAGCATCTCTCTCTCTCTATCTCTCTCCCCCTCTCTCTCTGCCTATCTTCCTCTCTCTCTCTCTGTCATCATTCATTTACTTCTTTCAACTAGGTAAAACTTTGTATGATTGTGTGGGTGCTTTTGTGTAGGTACGTTAATGGTTGTTTTTGTATGTATATATTTAGTTTGTGTATGATAATGACATGATGTGTGTGTGTGTGTGTGTGTGTGTCTGTTTGTGCTTATATAAACATGTTTGTGTTTTTTAACTGACACTAAATACAGTAATGCGTGTGCTTACTGCACGAACATACTGGCCTAGATCGTAATACAAGGAAAACTATTACGTAACTACATACTTATGACACACACACACACACACACACACATACTTACATACTTACATACTTACACTTGATACATGAGTGCTCAACCTTAACCCCAAGTAGAGTGAACTAGACAATTAAACTAAAAACCAGACTGAAGTATCACCAGCACCAGACCACCAGGGGGTGACAGAGACCATAGTTTCTCTAGATCGCCTCTCTCCAGCCAACCAAGAAACAGGAATCATTATCAGCTCCCTGTCAGACTGGTCTGACTTGGTATCAGTAGTCCTTAATCCCAGTATGTGTATGTGTGGTCAGTGGCCTGAGATCAGCTAAAGGAGATGGCATGAGCTCGGCTCATTTCCAGTTATGTTTGGAATGTCTGTCAATACTGAAGCAACAGTCTGACCAATGTGACAGTAGTGTTGTTATATGTGGAGCTCCTCTTTAAATGTGTGAACACATTTTTTACAAAATTACAAAATTTGTATTGATTCAGCCTGTGAGCAAATACAAAATGTATGTATGAAGTATGAAGGTATGAAAATGGCTCAAGTTTCCACACATTTGATTCTGCTGTTCACAAAATCAGCTGCTTCCAAATTGCACAACTTTTCAGCCAGGTAGATCAACTTATATGTGACATTTTCTGTGTGAGATGCACAAGCAGAAGGAATACATGAGAGGACTTTTATTCTGAAGCTGGGGTTGGGCACCTCTACTCATGGCCTAGAAGTGAAGCACTTGTTGAAGTCACTTGTTGTGTGTTGTACATTTGTTATGTACGTGTGTATGTTTGTATGTGTGTGTGTGTGTGTGCGCGCGTGTGTGTGCCTACATATGAATCAATTTGGGGGTGGGTGCTCGTATGCAATCTGTGCAAACATATGTTTTGTGTATGTGTGTGTGCGTGTTTGTGTGTGTATTAGTGAGACCAAGAGAGAGAGTGAGACAGCTGTTTGCAGTTGACTTTGATGAGTAACATGCCTGTCCTTCCCTCTCATCCTTGTGTGTGTGTGTGTGTGTGTGACAGTGGAGAGATGCACGGCCAGAAGACCTCATGGACTCCAAGCTCAGATGCGTCTTTGAAATGCCTACCGAAAATGATAAAGTGGTAAGTGCAGCATATTTATGGAAAGAGAGACAGAGAGAGAGAGAGAGAAAAGTTTGTGAATGTGTGTAAGAGATATATATATAGAGAGAATGTGTCTGTTTGTAAAGAGTGAACTAAGATTAGAATGTTATTTATTCCGTCTTTCCATAAATCTAAATCACATTAGAAGCCAGCCCAACTGGCCATCAGGGTTTGCTGTGTAGGTGTGCAGTAAACTATTCTCTCATCAGCTGGTCTGCAACCAATTCTGCAGTCTTGCTCCTATTAAGCTCAAGTGATGGGAAATGTCATCAGAGAGATCTCAGCACTCCCTGTGTTGTAGCCCCCACAATAATCCTCTCCAACACTCCCACACTCAGTCACAGTCTCTTTCTCTTTCTCATACGCAGACACATACACACACACACACACACACACACACACACACACACTCACTCAGTTACACAGGCATTTTCTTTCTCGCACTCACTCACACATTTAATCTTTTGCTTTGCGTGAGTTCTGGAATAGTGATGGGCACTTGTCAACTCGCACATGGAATGTCTGTTACACACACAAACACATGTACACACATACACTCAATCATACCTGAATGTTTCCCTATCACTGGGGCAGACAGAACACACAGACTGACAAGCCTACCAGCAAATACACTCTGACACACAGCATATATATATACTGACAGCACCACGTATCCCCATGACCAGCAACACACACACACACATCCAAAAATATTCATGTATGCACACTTGTTCCACCCCCACAGGACTACACAAACCCACACAGTCATATACACACACAAACACACAGAGAAACATTACCATACTCACCTCCTATGCTTTCTCTCTTTCTGGTAGCATGTTAAACACACACACACACACACACACACACACAGTCGTCTCTGGATAGCAACTCTCTCTCTGGCCTGTATGACCTCAGGAGCGTTCAGTACCTCCTTGAGCGTGAGAGGCCACCTGGCCCTACACACCCGCACTCACACAAACACACACACACTCATACACATACACACATGCACCTCTCTAACTCTCAGACTATCTCTCCACTGTAGTGTGTGGCAGGTGAGCACAGAGGGGCGGTCGCTTCTTCTTTAGGCAGTATGACCCTGGGTGGGTCGAGTAGCCCCATGGGCGTGAGCGGCCGCCCCCCCTACAGCACCCCGGCGTCCAGCGCAGCAGGGCTCCGCCGTCACGGCCTTCGCTCAGAGATCAGGCAGCTCAGGATGCAGGTTGGTGAGGGTTGAGAGGTGAAAGGTCATGAGGGTCAGGCCAGGAGGTCAGGCTGGATTCAGAGGATGGGTGGTAATATCTCTCACAGCCCAAAGCCCTCCCTCTGTCTTTCTTTTCACTCTTGTTGTGACTGGCACAGACATTTAGAAACTTTGAACTTGGCATACTCTGAATTTGGACTAGTTGACAACTGGAAATGATCTAACAGGGTCTATTGAAGCGTCCTTCTTGTACTTGTAATTGGGAAATCATGAATTAAAAGTACAAGAGAAATGCACTATTATTGTCTTTTGTCCACATTAGTCCAAATTATTAACTAATAATTATTTTTGACATTGTTATCCTGTGTGTTTAAGCATTTAGGTGACCAGTATGTCAGTATGTTTATTGGATGAAGTCTGAATTGGATTATGTGTGGTGCCCTAAATTTGCCACTCCCACCATTCTCTCTGCCGTTAAATGAGGTGCAAAGTGTGTGTGTGTGTGTGTGGATAGGGGGTGGTGTCAATGTGCCTGTCATCCCCACTGTGATAGTTTATCACCACCTCATCTGCAGCCAGCTGCAGCTCACAGCCACCATTGCAGGGGTCAGAGACGTCAGGCAGCAGGTAGCTCAGGGTCAGAAGCCAAAGGTCAGCTCTGGAGTCAGACTTCAGAAGGCTCATAATTACAGACCTGGCTCGCACAGGGGGCCTCTCAGTCACGCCAGCTCTCCATCTTTCCGTCTCATCTTTCTGTCTCTCTCTCACCACTGCTTTTCTCTGTTCTGTGACTATTTCTCACTCCTTAACTCGCTCTGTCTCTCTTTGTGTCTCTTTGTGTCTCTCTCTCTCTCTTTCTCTCGTCATTGCTTTTGTCTGCTCTCTCCTCCTTGGCTCCTTCATCCCTCTCTCTCTCTCTCTCGACCTATGAGTCTGCCTTACTGCCTTTGACTATGTGTCTACAGGCATCAATAACTAAGAAATTAGTTTTATATGCTTTAATGAGATAACAACACTGAACACCACCTTCCATTTATTTGGCTGATGAAACATCATGGATATTGATCATTGATTTCATAGTTTGATGTTGATGGCTGCATGAAGGAGACATGTACTACCTACATAGTCAGAATTTTACACAGGTATTTGATCCTGGTGGGCTTTGATGCCTTGTTGTCGTCAAATGCTAAGACAGACTTTTTTCAGCTTCTCTGTCTTTCTGTCTCTTTCCTCTTTATTTGCCCTGGTTCCCCTCGATCTTCAATTAGGCTCCTGTTTCCTATTCACTTATTTCCGTCTGTGTGTGTGTGTGTGTGTGTGTGTGTGTGTGTGTGTGCGTGTGTGTGTGTGTGTGTATTTCCAGCATGAGGTGGATGCTGCTAAACCAGTGCCAATTCTGAACTCCTCACGAGTGGATGGTCCAGTGGGTCCAAGAGGTGGGATGTCTGGTCCTTCGATGGACGACACGGAGATGAGGAAACTTCTAGAAGACTGCAAGAGACTGCAGGCTGAGATGTGCAAACTCGCCGACGAGAACCGACAACTCAAGGTAACACACAAACACACTCAGAGACACATACACACACTTTCCGACAAACACAAACACACACGATAATTTTAAATGCACATGACTGCAGCTGCTTCAGAAATATAACCAGGACTATGGGTAAGGTTAACAAATTCTTGTGAATTCAGTCATGCATCACTGGCTGAGATCTGGCTGACATTTGGCCTGCATCTGGCTCATTGACCAATGCACTGTCCTCTCCATTAGCATGACGACGGTTTGAGAATGAGGAAGCCCATGTGGTCGGAGAACGTCATGTCCAACGCCAGCGCTCTGATTGGCCGGGAGTCGGCCGTCAGCTCCCTTCCTTCCCTCCTCGTCGTCATAGCAGCCATTTTCATCGGGTTCTTCCTGGGCAAGTTTGTGTTGTAGACGGGGCTGGGGATGGGACTGTAAGGAGTAGGCTGTCTGTCTGTTTATCTGTGACTCAGCCTGTCTGCTGTCCCTGCCAGCCTGTCTGCGTGTGTGTGTGTGTGTGTGTGTGTGTGTGTGTGTGTGTGTGTGTGTGTGTGTGTGTGTGAGAGAGAGAGGAGAAGTGAGTCAGTGTGTGTGTATGTGTGTGTGTGTGAGGAAGAGTGAGTGAGTGAGTGAGTGAGAGTGTGTGTGTGTGTGTGTGTGTGTGTGTGTGTGTCTGTCTGTCTGTCTGTCTGTCTCTCTTTTGTCTGTTTGTCAGTCTGATGTGGGAGGGGGTGGGGGGGCGTGTGGTTCGAAGGGCTGGAGAAGCTTATCATTGACTCTGCCATATCATATCACCTGTGGTGTGGCCTGCCTGAAAGTCATAAACGCACACACTACACACACACACACACACACACACACACACACACACACACACACATATTACATATGCATAACAGGACATAACAGCACACACCGTGTGTACATGTACAGTCAGAGACACCCTACATAATGGCTATGCACAAACACATGCACTACATAATCATAACAGCCACAGAATGGGTAAACCATGAACACACAGTCACTATACAAGCTATACACACATACACAATACACACACACACACAGATATACACATACACACACAGTCTTTAGGTCTGACCTGTTTTGCAATCAGTCACACTCATACCACTAACTGAGCAGAGAGTGGTATTCCTCTTTCACTATGTTTTATGTTTGTTTGTTTTGGGGAAGATGGAAGGATGAATGCTGTCTGTATGTTGCCCTGAAGAAAGAAAAAGAGGCAGAGAGGCTCAAGGAAAGAGTGATGAACTGTCCTCTAAATAGAGAAGAAAGTGAGTGAGAGAGTACGAGAGAGAGAGAAGTACGTCCCTGTTCCTCTTAGTGAAGAAGTCCATTTCTCATTTTTTTGTCTTCCTTTTTATTTTTCTCTCTACCTCTTCCTGGAGTCCCTCCATCCCTCTCTGGCGTTGGAGCACAGTAGCAGGGAGTTGGAGACTCATGTGTTTTCAGTTCTTTTACGAAGGAAGAGAGCTTCCACAGCAAAACAGAAAATAAATAATAATAATATAAAAAACGATTTAAGAAAGAGAGACTGAAGGGAAAAAGGGATAGAGAGAGTGAAAAAGAGGAAAGAAGGAGAGTAAAAGTGTCCTTCCCTAAATCTTCAATGTCTGCACAGTAACAGGTCACTTGTAACAATTACAGATTTTATTATTATTATTATTATTTGTTTTTATTATTATTTTATTAATAAAATTTCCCTGATTTTTCCTTGGTTCTCTCTTTCTTTTTGTCTCTCTCATTTTCTCTCTCATTGTTGGTGAGTTTGTCAGGCAGACCACAGACAGAGGTGCCTCATCATTATTGGTTTTGTACATCTGATTTCTCTTCCCTAACACTGTCAACACAAGCTGTTTTATTACTGTTATTGTTATTATAATTATAATTATTAATGACTCCTGCTTTTGTTTTGATGCTGTGTCCTCACTGAGGCATAAGGTGACTGAATATGAACTCTGTTCATCTCTCCTCCTGTCCCTTGCTATTCAGCGTTTCAAAGAAAAGAAAAACGTGGAGAAAAAAAACATAAAAAAGAATAAATACCTTAAAAAACAGGACTTGTGTTTTGGACTTGTTCTTGTTGCCGTGGCAACAATTGCAACAGTGGATTACATAGAATGTTCTCAGACAAAAGAAAAGAAGCAGTGGTAAAACAGTGTCAAATATTTAATGTTGTACATGGTTAAGAATCCAGTTATGCTTTATAAGGTTCCATTCAAGTGTGTGTGCGTGTGTGTATGTTTGCTCACAAGTTCACACCTGTGACCCAGGTGTCTGACATATGTGAGAGGGTATGTGTGTTTATGATTCAACCCCCAACATTTCTTTTCATCTGTGTGTGTGTGTGTGCTTGAGAATATAAAAGAATGTATAAAATCGCTGACCTGCACAACTTTGGTGTCCCTGTAAAACAAGACTGGTTGAGTGTTTGTGTGTGCAAGAGTGTCTAGTGTCTAATGGAACACACAGTTCAGTCATTGAGCACCCATACAGTTCCATTCAGTAAATGTTATTCCCATCCATACACATACAAACCACCCACCATTTCAACACCAGTGACCTGTCGTACTACACACACACACATACACACCCTCCTGACCTTCACCTGCAGAACTAAGTTCAGATCAGTAAATACTAAATAGAGTCCAGCTGACCCACACACAGGTAGGTCTTTCAGGAAATAGCATATGGCCCAGTTATATATTCCAATCACTGGTCATTCTTGTAGTGCTCTTAGGATGAACCCTTATGTCTCTAGATTCCAATCCAAATATTACTACATCTAACTGGTTTAAGAAAAACACTTAAGGCACATCATTGATGAACAACGTCTTTGGGAAATAGGTCTTTTTTAGGACCACAAATACCACAACTTTACAGTAAACAGCTGCAAATCAGCGTGGAGGTGGCGGTGTTGTTGAGTGTACTGATCTCGAGAACTCTGGATTGAGCAAGCGTGGATTCCACTGGGTCCTCTTCCCTGTTCTGTTACATGCAAAATTCACAACTGCCTAAATGATACCAATCATTAGATGCTTCCCGGAGAGTGTACACAGCAAGTGGCCCAATGACCAGAGCTGCCACTGTGGTGCCACAGCTGCAGAATAAGATGCTCAATCCAGTGGTCTTTGCACTCAGAAGCGTGAGTGTACTAAGTTGTATATATGGTCATATCTTGTATTAGCTGATATGATGTACGTGTTGATATGCTTGTCTGCTGCATAGCACGTATCCACACCCAGTGTAGTGGTCCAGAGCACCTCAGTGTGTAGCTTTGGAGAATCACAGAGATAAAAAAGAAACAAGTATGGATGGAGCTCCAATTTAGGCACATCAACAAACCCTTGGATCCCCATAGAAGGAAGTCTTAAGCTTAATTCATGGAGCACTGAAAAGGTGATGCATTATAAAAATAAAAAGCAATAAATCAGTGGTGAATGCACCTGGATTTACACCTTGTGTCTGGAACAGGTTTAGGTTAAGGTGCTTAGCATACTGTGAAAGGTTCACACTGCACTGCACAGTGTGTTCGGGTGTTTAGAGCCGGAGGGTCAACAGGTGTGCTCAGGTAAAGTGCGGTCGCTGTGTGCAGCTGAGAGCGGCTGAGAGAAGCATCGGGTCCGGACTGGATCTGGGCCACTGCTGGCTGCTGTCAGAGCCAACCTGAGAGGGAGGAGGGAGGAGGGATCGACAGACAGGCCTGTCTTTGGTGCCAAGCTCCAGGAGTGCACAAAAGTGTCAAAGAAAGACTTTGAATGGAAAAAAATCTGAAATAAGGCTGTATTGCGTCAAGGCTCTGGTGAAGACAGTAGAGTCAGGTCTGTGTGTGTTTGTGTTTGTGTTTTTAACAAAGTCCACCTCCTCCTCCTCTGTGTGTGTGTGCCTACCTCTCCACTCCTCCCTCTGTCGTTCCCTTACTCTCTCCATCCTCTCTCAGCCCAGGATCCCCACTCCCAAAAGCACCAGCACGGTAGCTAGGATGACCATCACATCACTATGCCCTTGCCCTTTGACCC
Source organism: Tenualosa thibaudeaui (assembly GCA_027481765.1). Taxonomy (NCBI): domain Eukaryota; kingdom Metazoa; phylum Chordata; class Actinopteri; order Clupeiformes; family Clupeidae; genus Tenualosa; species Tenualosa thibaudeaui. The sequence continues at coordinate 6,390,041 of JAIFZK010000227.1, forward strand.
CTCCGTTGGCTGATGTGTGCGTGGCTCGTCGGAGGTGATGGTCCCTTGCTCCTTCATGTCGCCCCTCCCTGTTCCCCCTGCTGTCGTATTCACCCTTTTCCTCCATGTCCTCATCCTCGCCCTCTGCGTTGTTGCCATGGTGACGGGCACCATCATGAGTGCCGCTGCACTGCACCATGGGTGTCTGGTAGGAGGTGGCGCGTTTCTGAGGCCGGTCAGGACTGGAGCCGTCGCTGGGACGCTGCCCATTGAAGAGGAGCAGTCGCCTGCTTCCTCCTCCCCTGCCCCCTGTGTGCTCGTGGCCGTCGCCAGCGTCCTCCTGCTCCAGGCGGAAGAGCTCGTACTCGGTGTGGGGCAACCGGACACCCAGCGCCACACAGCCGCCTGTGGGCGTCACGTCCTGCTCTACGCCCAGACGCCAGGAGCCCTGAGGCCCGCACTCGTCACCGCTGAACACGTTCAGTAGGGAGGTAGTGGCCAGGTCCAGAGGACGCACTCGCATGTGATTCACTGTGAGGAGGAAGGGAGACACAGATAGAGAGAGAGGAGAGGAAAGAGGGAGGAAGAGGAAGAAGTTATTAACTGGGATTCATCAGTCTTTATCTATGGCCTCCACAGAAATGCCTTTAGGATAACATATTTCATGTGTGCCTCTGATTAAAAAGAGCATAACAACAGACCATTTGCAACTGCGTATACATAAAAAAACCCTTTTCCAACCTTTCAACAACAAGCCCCGAAGAGTACGAAAATGAGAGAAACCAAGGAGAAACACAGGGAGAGACAAAAAAAGGTGGAAATAAGAGAACAGAGTGAAAGACAGACGAGGGAAAATACGTGACAGAGACCATGAGGGGAAAAGAGGAAGTGTAGGTCAGATGGAAGAATGAGAGAGAGGAGAGGTGAAAGTGCAGATAGATTAAGAGAGATGGAGGGAGTAAGAGTGGATTACTGAAAAAAGAAAGACTGGGGGCATGAGGAGGCAGAGAGAGAGAGGGGGGAAAAAGAGAGGGAGAAGTGAAAGTGCAGATAAATGAAGAGAGATGGAGGGAGTGAGAGAAGGTTACCAGAGAGAGGGAGAGAAAGAGAGACTAGGGGCATGGAGAGGTAGAGAGGAGGAGATTAGAAGAAGGTGAGACGACACCAATAAAAGAGGTGGAGAAAACTAGGGAGGTTCTTGGTCTAACGCCCAGAATCATGATAGGGGAGTGTGTGTGTGTGTGGGGTGGGTGGGGGGGGGGGGGGGGGGTTAGGAATGACTATGATAAGTAGATGCAGTGTGCATGTGTGTGTGTGTGTGTGTGTGCTGTACGTGCTAGAGTATGTGAAACTAGCCTATTACTCATATAGTGTTCAGAATAAGCTCTCAGCCTCCCAGTTGACATAACCAAATAATTCACCCTCCTCTACAGGAGAGTTTACACAACTACTCAGGCCTTTCTTTCAGCTGTACAAAACATGGCTTTGGAAAAGCCTGAAATGATTTGGTTTGTCAACACAATGGCCTCCCAACTTAAAGAGACACAAACGGTTCCCTCCCTCTCCTTCACGCACTGTACCTTTGAAGACAAACTCAGTGCCTCCCATGACACGTGAGGAGGCAACACCTCGGGTGTAGCGGCCACGTGCGTACAGGCTGAACGTGGGGTGTTTGCACACGGGGTCTGAGTAGTGGTAGTAGTGGCCTTCCCACGTGTTGTTGTCGTCGTGGAAGATGAAGTGGCGGGTGAGGAAGAGGACCTCAGGCCGCACCTCGCAACGCTGTGACACCCAGTGACCGTGCAGGTTGACAGGCAGGTCTGGACGCTGAGGCAGGATTGGTGGGTAGAGGTCGTCCGCTCGCGAGATAATCCGGCACACGATGCAGCTCTGGTCATGATTCTGTAACACAAAAACACAAATATACACCATTACAGTATAACCATTCCACATTAGCATACAGCCTGCTGGAATTTCACAAATACAGCCTGCATATATTTTTACTTTGATTTTGTTTGATTTATTGTATTCCTCTGTGCCATTGGTTTCATATTCCATCAAATGTTTTGCATTTGGTGGGCAGGTGTTTCCATAAAATAAAAAGGCCCATTATCATGACTGCCAATCTGATGACAGACAAAAAAGTTGAAAAACAATCCATAGTTTCCCATCCAAAAGGGGGAAAAGTCAGCAATCGCATATTCATGGTCTCAGGCCAACAGGTTCTGTCCAAACGACTCATCTGTTTGCTCTTCTTTTGTAGACAAAACCCCTTCATTTGCAGGAATGCTGGAGTTTGGAATCCAGGTGATGTCCTGGCTTCACGTCAAAATCATCGCATAATTTATTGGCGAGGGAGAAAAGAAGGGCAGTGTGAGCGACGCACACTGCATGCTGACGGTGAACATCTCTTTTCCCCCGGTATGGTCGTAATCTCAAAACAGGCAGTGCAGTCCAGGCAACATTTATTAATTTATTCCGCCGTTTGCATTTCACTGCTACAGTGAAGCCCTAGGGGCATGACGGAGCACATTACTGCCTCTCCACACCCAAACGTTTCGCAGCCTGGGACCGTGTCACTGGTATGCCTCTCCTCTCGAGACTGTGGGTCAGACGTACAGAGTAGAGCGAGAGGTCACGACACAAACGTAGAATTTGTTTTTGTAAACACAATTCTTTATCTAAGCATGAAATGGGACATTTATCCAGCTGTCTTGGCCCGGTCTCGTTGAGTGGTATCCCCGATGAGGAAACAGAAATGGCGTTTATGGCCTGTAATTTGCCCAGGGAATCGAAGGATAGGCTGTTTTGAGAATGCAAAAGCGAATGGTAATGTGTTTGGTCAAGAGTCTATGAGGTTGTCAGTGTTAAATATATCTTCAAAAAGCCTCAACACAATGACGGTACTGTGCTGATGTGCAGTGGTAAATCAGTCCTGCTGTCACGGGCCATTAAGTGGCGTTCAGCTGTGAGGTTGAGCGAGTGCACTGAGGGAAAGGCTCAGCCCAGTCTGAATGAAAGAAGGGCTGGCTGCCTCATGACCACACCGCACCAGGCTCTCTGGAGAACATCACTTGGCGCTTGGATCAAAAGTGAGCTTTACAATTCCACCAGACTTGTGTGAAAAGAGTGTGAAAAGAGTGTGAGTGAATGAGCGAGTGATTGAGAAATAGAAAGAAAAAGAAAGAGGGTGGGGTAAAATGTGTTATTCTTCCATCTTTCTCTCATTCTCTCTCTCTTTCTCTCTTCTCCGACTCCACTCTCATCTTAGTTTCATGACTGCCTGATGTCCTGGTTACATGGACACATGGGGCTAAAAAATTTTATCAGAAATATCAAGCTGTTATATACAACTCTCTGTTTTCAGAGAACTCAGCCTATACAATGCGTAAGAACATGAAGCCCTCGTCCTGCACTAATCTTACACAGTACACATGTTCTCAGCATTCACTCTCAGCATTCACTCTCAGTATTCACTCTCATTATTCACTCTCAGCATTCACTCTCAGCATTCACTCTCAGTATTCACTCTCATTATTCACTCTCAGCATTCACTCTCAGTATTCACTCTCAGTATTCACACTCAGAATTCACTCTCATTATTCACTCTCAGCATTCACTCTCAGTATTCACTCTCATTATTCACTCTCAGCATTCACTCTCATTATTCACTCTCAGCATTCACTCTCACTATTCACTCTCAGTATTCACTCTCAGTATTCACTCTCAGTATTCACTCTCAGTATTCACACTCAGAATTCACTTTCACATTCACTCTCAGCATTCACTCTCAGTATTCACACTCAGAATTCACTCTCAGTATTCACTCTCATTATTCACTCTCAGCATTCACTCTCATTATTCACTCTCAGCATTCACTCTCACTATTCACTCTCAATATTCACTCTCAGTATTCACTCTCAGTATTCACACTCAGAATTCACTTTCACATTCACTCTCAGCATTCACTCTCAGTATTCACACTCAGAATTCACTCTCACATTCACTCTCAGCATTCCCCCTCACTATTCACTCTCACATTCACTCTCAGTATTCACTCTCAGCATTTACATCCATCATTCACTCACTCACTTAATCCCAGTTTCGCTATTAATAGTAATGATCATTCAACCCTCAGCCCTCTCTCTCTTAACACTCTCTTACCAATTTCACTCTCCCACCCACTCTGACTCTGGCGTTCTGGCCGCCCCCTCCTGAGCCCCTGCTTCTGGTAAAGCTCTGATTAGGGCTGATGAAGTTTAAACGACCGCCAGCAATCCAGCACCCACAGCCTAACAGTCTAATCAGTGTGCATCAAAACACACACCCTGTTATACATGCATATGAGCCGCCCTACACCACATATAAATACACATGCACACACACGCACACGCACACACACACGCATAATCTTTAATTAGCAAATACACCCAAACTGAACAGGGCACTCTGTCAGTGGAAATGTTGCACGCAGCCAAACGACTGCTAACGAAGGGCACTGATCCCAATACAAATATGGTCGACCCATGGTGGCGACCCACCCAGTAACCAGTAACCACAGATGAAGCGGCTGGCACTGCCATCTATCTGCTGTCAATGGTACTCATGAGTGGAGCGGTCCAAAAGCTTTCATGGCACCGGGGCTATTTATTGATGCCCGTATGGCAATGTCATTAGCAGAGCTAAAATACGCCAGTGATCAGACACAGCCATTCACCATTTGATTACATCACAGTCGGTTATGGGAAACATGGCCACAGTGTGTGTGTGTGTGTTTGTGTGTGTGTGTGTGTGACAGCGCAAGCTGTGGGTTAGCATGCAAGGATAAATTTGGAGGAAAGTTTTTCATGGCCATACACACACACAAACACACACACATTATAGTTTCCTAATGTACACATAGGCACAAAAAGAATATATTATGGGAATGCAGACATACATAAACTCATACATGCTTACTGTGTTTTTGTGTGGACTGGTAGTTTCTTTAGCACATGTTTTGCTAATTACATACAAATAAACTAAACTAAAGAGAATAACATTGGATTTAGGGCTGGGCTTTATAAATGCTCCTGGGCTGAGATAGCTTGTGTGTGTGTGTGTGTGTGTGTGTGTGTGTGTGTGTGTGTGTGTATCTGTGTGTATTGTACATGTGTGTAAAGTGTCTTTATGTATATTGCTTGTAAGGTAAGTATGTGCATGTGTGTGTATGTACTGTATGGGTCTGTATGTACTGTGTGTGTGTGTGTGTTTGTGTGTGTGTGTGTGTGTGTGTGTGTGTGTGTGTTTGTGTGTGTGGTGTGTGTGTGTGTGTGTGTTGTTTATGTGTGAGCATGAAAGACTTTTTCATTTAGGAGGATTTGGATGAAATTAAAGTTCCAGAGCTGTCTCAAATTAGAGATGATGAGAGCTCGGGCTGAGGAGACGAGAAATGCCCTCTTATGTACCGCACACACACACACACACACACACACACACACACACACACACACACACATGCACACAGCTAGTAAACACATATACAAACACACACACACCTACCTATACAAAAACACACACATGCACACACACGCACACACTCACACACACACACACACACATACAGCTATTAAACACATACACACACCTATACAAAAACACGCCAGTGAATGGACGCACACACACACACACACACACACACACACACACACACACACACACACACACAATTGCAAACTGTGTTCTTATTCTAATTGTGTTGTATTCTAAACCTCCCCCTGTGGAGGCAGAGAGCAGTGAAAGCTCTGTCTCTTGAACTTCATGTGCAAATAGAGAGAAAGAGAAAAGGGGAGGGTTGGATGAAAGAAGAAAGGAAAGGAAAAGATCAATAGAAGAAAGAAGAAAGAAACAGAGTTATGAAAATGTAGCTGAAAAGGAATGTGAGGGGCCAGGACACGTGTGTTGACACGCACACAGAGTGAAGCAAACCACTGTTTCTTCATCACCTCCACTGAATATCACAGCGTCCAAAGGGGAAAGTAATTATTATTATTTAAAACATCTGTCCTTACTGTAAAAACAAGCTAAGAAATGTTTGAAAGGCAAATCAGTTTAGCCCCATTCTCATCTCTTAGCCTCACAGAGGACCTGAGCAAATGATTTTTTTTTCAGTACCAGTGCCCAGTTTGGCAGAGCATTTCACTTCAACACTTTGCCAATATATCTGTGTGTGTGTGTGTGTGTATGGACAGACATTCTATACAGAGAGATGAAAGAGAAATAATAAGACAGCGAAAGTGAAAGAGACATATATATAAAGATATATATACAGATAGATAGATAGATAGATAGATAGATAGATAGATAGATAGATAGATAGATACTATAGATAGAAAGAAACATACAGAGAGACAGGCAGAAACCTTCAGATAGTGAGAGGGCAAAAAGAGAGCAACAAAGAGTGAGAGAAAGTACGAGACACCGAAATAAGAGGGAGGGAGAGAAAGAGAGGGAGAAAAAAATCTTTCTCAACATAGCCTAGGGCATGCATGGATTGAGTGGAAGAATGCACCCTCTTTTGCTCCTTCGTGGAATAATTCATAAGCTGCCTGATTGATTCCAAAAATTCTGGAAATACCGCTGCTGATCGCTCCCAGAGATGCTCCCTGGCCGGGATGAGCTTCCTGACCCCGGGCCCGTCTGTAGACAACCAGACCAGGGATCGGGAGAAGGGTGATGGCAAGCTGGTGATGGAAGGGTCTGTCTGTCCGGTAATTGGTCATCATAGAACCATTTCATGTACAGAAAATGCATGGCTTTATTATTTTACCAGATGCTTTTCTGAGAGATGGTTGACAGTAAATGTGAGATACAGAGTAGATTTTATTGTTTCTGTCTGCCCCCCATTTACGTATTGACTCATAGCAGGGAGCTACACAGACCTAGACTGTCCTTGGAAATGACATTCTAAAAGGACATTCTGAGAGGAAGTTCAGGAGGAATGAATTTGCCATGCTTCTCTCTTGTCAATCACACTCTTATTTGGAACTCAGGCCTCAGCTGCAGCTGTGACACACACACACGCACACACACACATACACACACAATGTAAACTGACTTCCTCTCATTAGCTGCACCAATTGCTTTAGTGATCGCTTTCATACCCACGTCTTGCCCTACATTTAGCAGAACACCACAGAAGGGATTTCTAGCAGGCAGACCTCATCAGGCACACCCTTACATTGTCCATCACACACACACACACACACACACACACACACACAAACACAGTGTGAGATCCAGAGCCGGTTGGAACAGTTTATTTGTGCAAACGAGTATGGTTGGTGCTCATGGATGATACCCCTTAGAAGCCCCCTCTATCACATTACACACACACACACACACACACAAATGCATGCACACAAGCAGACAACTGCTGTTCTGAAATGTAAACAATCACATCTCCTGTGGGTTGGAGTATGTGTGTGTGCGTGTGTGTTGATGTAAGAAGGGACTACAGTTATCCCTGCAGGAGGCATGGTGGTCCATCCATGCACACAGACACACACACAAAGATGAGCTGGAGGTTTCTCTAACATACACATACCCTTGATGAATGTATATACTTAATCATTAATACAAGTGTACACACACACACACACACAGGCACACACACACACACCACAATATGCTATAAGGATAGATAAGACGTGTAATTTCCTTGCAAGTAGGTATACTGTGATTTCATGATAATGTTTTGTCAAGTATCTATAGTTTTAACACATTCACATAATGAACACACACACACACACACACACACACACACACACACACACACACACACACACACATGCACACACACTGTGCACTGTGCTTAGGTATGGCTCTGCCATATATCATGATAATTCTAAAAAGATTTTTTCACATCGCAATTGGTGTTGAATGATGATGGTTTCTTGTGTATAACCTAACAGACCACGGATCAGGAGAAGGGTGATGAGAAGGGAAGGGAAGAGAATAGAAATAACCAAACCATTTTCATTGTGCTAAAAGGTGGTCTTGTGAATTTTCATATTGATTATATTGAACGCCACTAAGATGCATGATGTGCCAAAATTGTATAACTGTACATGTGTAATTCTACCATTTTATAGTGTATTTATAGTGTATTTCTCCTTGGAGTTTTTCACCCAGTCATCCCCCCCCCACACACACCACACACACACACACACACACTTTTAGGGATCTAACCTTGGCATTCTGCAGTGCTGGCTGGTAGCTGGAGGGCCTGTAGTACATCCTCTGAGCAGTCTCAGTGTGGATGTCCCCCAGGAAGAGCTCCTCCACCAGATGCTCCAAGTTGTGGTGCCGGTACTGCTTCTCCAGCCTCAGCAGCTGCAGCTCATGCATGGCAAAGTTCAGGCCGCGTGCGCTGTCGCATCCCTTCTCCCCGCTGCTGCCATCGCTCCAAAGCTCGTAGCTCACGCCTGTCTCCAGACCGTGTCCACTCAACGCCATCTCCACCTCTGCCACACCTCCTCCTCCTCCCTCTTCCCCCATCTCCTCCTCCTCCTCCTCCGCTACTCCTGCTTCCTGCTCCAGCCCGGCCTCCTGTTCTCGCTCCAGCACGTGCTCGTCAGTGTCGCTGCGGCGTTGGTGGCAGGTGCGACTGAGGCGTTGCGTGAGGTCCCGGGCTGCGGCGTGCGTGTGGCAGAGCAGGCGCAGGCTGTGCAGGGTGTAGTCGGCCTCAGTGCCGCCGCGCACGATCCACGAAGCCTGCCGGAGGCGCAGGCGGCCACGTGCCACTAGTGTATGTGTGGGCTCCGTGCAGTGGTTGTCCGCATAGTAGAACACCTGTGCCTGGAAGGTGTGATTACCGTAAAAATGGTAAGAGCGCGTCACAAACTCTGGTCCCGGACGCACTTCACAGCTGCCATAGAAACAAGGAGATAATAGAGACAATAATTATGATGGTGAAGAAACACCACATTAGGTTAATAATATCATCTGTCTAACTAGTTCATTCATTTGTGTCTGACTGACTCTTTGTCTGTGGAAACGGACCTGGTGGAAACCCAGTGGCCCTCGATGTTGGGGGGCATCTGTACGGTGATGCGGGAGCCGTGGTGCAGGTGTTTGAGCATATGGTGGCACTGTGTGTCCCTCGGGGGCCACCCTACCCCTTTTCCCAGGGGGGGCCACCCTGCCATGCCTTTACCCAGGGTGAGGCCACCGGTACGCGGATCAAAGGGGTGCAGAGAGGAGCCCTCAACGCAGTCTGAGAGAATACACACACACACTTTAACTCTTTATGCCATCTCATCAAAACATTTGAGCTCACCAAACACATTAGCCCATACTGTATTAGGTGAAGGTTATTCTAGTCCTCCTTGCTGCTCTAGAGAGTTGTCAAGGTTGGAGGACATTCCTGCATTCCTAGGCTGTCATTCGTGTCAGACATACAGGCAGGCAGGTAGGCGTGTCTCACAGAGCCCCTCTAAATCACACCTCTGCTTTGTGCCAACAGCCATTATGACACAGGAGCTTGAGTTAGCCAGAGGGCTTAATCAGTACACTGCTAATTAATAAATGTCCTTGGACTGGACCCCAGCACACACACACACATACACACAAACATTCTCAAACATACTGCACACATCCTCTCTTTGTCACTCACTCACTCTCACACACACATACACTCTCTCTCTCTCTCTCTGAACACACCCACACACTCTCTCTGAGCGGTTCTGAAGACCACTGATGAGGCAGCTGACTGTAGGGTGCTTTGATGATGCTTATCACTGCCCATGAGCAGCACAAGGGTTGGACACTTTTATTAGAGCTGCAGCCCCTCTGACCCACCAACCGGGCCAGTCCTCCTGCTCAGTCATCGCCTGAGCCACAGGCCCACATAATTACACAGACCAGGGCCCACACCAGCCAGGGAACTCTCACTCACTGGGTCACACACACAGTATTACACATAACCCGGGACTCATTCAAGTCCACATATTACACAAAGAGAGAGAGCTTTTGGGACACAATGCCTAGCTGGGTTAATTCACCAACTCTCTTCTTACAGGTCCACACAGAGAAAGAGAATAGATCAGTCAGTATCATTCAGCAGGATTATTCACTCAATGAGGAAAAAGACCGTATTACCCAGAGATCTCACAAACTCCCTCTATAAAATATTACATAGAGAGACAAGGGTCCATGTCCAACAACACCCACTCATACCTTTCCTCCATTGCATACACTCCATTATCACCACCTACATAACCCCCCCCCCACACACACACACACACTGGGGACTTGTATGACTAAAGGTCCTGTCCTGTGTCCTGACTTGTGGGCCTGCTGGGCTACACACACAATAATATGTGCCCCCGAAAAACAAAAGAAAAATGACACAGCATCTCAGCGCCAGAGCAATTCACTCTTCTATCTAAACCTGTCATTTACGTCCCTGTTCGTGATAGTATTTTGAGAACATAAACCATCTCATTGTCAGAATGACAGATCGGCCGTTCTTGGCATGCTCCCCGTGGTGTTTTGAGGTCACCACGTGCAATGACAAAACCTCCAACAACCAACAATGGAGGAATTTAGGGGCTAAAATATCGGAAATTAAAGAATTTCTAGCGCCGGGGGCGCCAAGAGCGGTCTCCAGCATTCCACCGCCGGATTTATTCATGATGCCAGCATATTACTGAAAGATCAACCCTGAAACGCGAAGCCACTGCTGTTAACTTCAGAGAGATGTCCTGGGAGAAGCCAGCATGAGTCTCCCTCGCCACACGCATCAGATCTGTCACAACTGCGCAGTCCTTTTAAGCATGTACGGAATAATCCTGTCAGTGACTTCGTATACGTGCAATACAGTAATAGGTGAATTTGAAAAAGATACTTTAAAGTAGCAAAAAACATGTATGCGAAACATATTATGGTCTATGGCTAAATCTAATTTCTAACAGAAACCCCACCAAACAGTGACAGAGAATTCCAACAACATAAGGACTGTCAGTGGGTGTAACTTCTGCGCCAAGTGAAATTATTACAGCTTTGTTATCTAAAGCCGATCCAGATAGGGCGGTCGAATTGTTATCTGTTCCGATCGCAGCAGGAACATCGATATCCGCCAATAAATTGCACGTAATCCCCGGCTTCAACCGGTATCATTAACAAAGGCCGGGTGATGAAAGCGGTAGTTTGTATCAAAGCACTTGGTGTGTTTGCACCTGCACGCATGGATCGGTCCTATTAAGTGGAGATTTTGAACCCTAGCCAAAATTGTGGAGTTGGGATAATAATTGCACTCAATATGTCATATTTCTACATAGGAAACCACTTAAATCCTGTTAAGCTAAAGCTAGACCTGCAGACATGGTACAGAGTAGCCTACACCAGTTAGATGTTATTGTAAAAGTGACCACATCTCCTAATAACGGCCAAACGCCATGTTCGCGCTGATGTCTCGTATGCTCCGTTGAGGTTAAAGAGCTAGGTCTTATGTGAGGGAGATTCTGTGTTTATCGAAGCGGAATTTACGACGCTGGGAAACTTCCCTTGGCTCAACTGAGGGCTCTGGATGTGCGTAAAAGTGGAGCAGGTTACAGTCCCCCGCTACTCCCCCCACAGGAGCATATTCCACAACCGGAACCCAGCTGTTTTAAGGGTGATGGACTATCTTTCACAGCAAAGTTAGAATTCGAGTTACACATCACATCAACCAGACAAGAAAACATACGACAAATGAATCAAGGCAGACTGCAAGGATATCCGATCAAATCTTGGTAGCCTATTTCGGAGAGTGGGTCTATTTTTTACCTACCCAGACACAAAAAGCCGAATCAGATCCATTACAGATATTTTGCAGAAGATTCGCAAAATTTTGATGGCAAGTTCTGTCAAATCTGTATTATAAATTATGGGATGTCGATATTCTAGTGCATTTATACCATATGTTTTAAAGGAACCATATAATTTTAAAGGAAAATGTAATTCTGCATTGCTCTCCGCTCCACACACACACACACTTTTTCATGGGGCATCTGTTGTAGTACAGTCTAGTCTAAGCCGGACCGTTCCCAAGGCTGCCCATGCACTGCAAATCAAAGCGCTCAGGCTCCCCGAGCTCTGTGCTCCAAGCGACCGCCGAGAACATCTCCAGCTGGCTGTGGGCCACTGGTGAGCTAACGCTCACTAAGAGCCTTGGCCAGTGTAAGAACCTCCAGACGCGCCTATGGAGACAGAAGAAAAACCATTGCAGGACAGGCAGCGCCACTAACGATGGCGACACTCTTCCAGGAGGGGCCTCATAAGGATTTTACCAGATGCCCAAGCGCTGTGGCGCTGCCAGAAATCATGAGGGTCACACTGTGCTTTCGTCAATTATCATTATTATTGCGGTGTTGATGGAGGTCAGTGCCACTGACTACCATTGGCGTTGATGAGTAGGAACGCTCTCGATGAAGTCTTTAACGTAGTCTTCAGTAGTTTAGATGCGCTTGTGTTTTCCCCAAGCAAATAGGAATGCGATTAACAACTATGTGTCTCTTAGCTTATGTTCTGACTTGACATGAATAATTATAAAAATAAAGTGGTGGGAAAGCCTTTTCCGGCAACGTACCAGTTTTATCAAATCAGAAACAATACCGTCTTTGTGTGTCTCGCAATCCATCAGTCACGGTGCTGATGTTTTTTGGCGCTGATGTGTGTGCGTGTATGTATGAGCGGGGGCGCGCGCCTGTCATAGTCATAGTGTAGGTCTGGCAGAAAGTGTGTCAGGATTATGGCGCTGAGAATTTGGTGTGTGTGTGTGTGTGTGATAGCCATACTATAAGTTTGGCGTAAAACTTGACTGGGTTATGGATGCAGCTTCACCACAGCCCCACGTGAGACTCACCGCAAGAGTTCTCCGTGAGGTCTGCACACAAAGATTTGCAACAGGCCGTAATCTGCCCTGACTTTCGATTTTTACTACCGACAGGAAAGGGTGCAATAATGCGAGGCTTAATTGAACGTTGCACATTCGCTCAAACACACTGGCGAGTAAGTGCATTTCAAAATATCTTTTTTATCTCCCGCCTTCCGGGCTCATTTGAGGTGGCGGCCAAAGGCGCTGGCCCCTGTCTGCGCTGGACCAGATGGACCGATACATCGGTCTTTCCACTGCCTCCCCCGCACAAGAGCCGTTTGAATGAAAGTTTAAGTGGATAGTCTGCATGTGTAATTAATTATTAGTGGCATAATAGTCACTTTAAAACGGCACTCTGTTGTGCTTTGAGGCTGCTGATTTGAACAAAGCAGTTTAGAAGGAATCAAAGCAACGACGCCCATACCTTAAATACTCTAAAATAACCCACAATGATGTAGCACCTAAAATACTAAAATCTAAGGCCATCTATACAACAAAAGTTTTAAAGTGTATGTTGGAGAGTAATGATGAATTGTGCAGGCAAAGCACACAACTCAGATGAATGCTTTACGCCTTTTATATTAGGCTACACTCTATATCCTTCCAAACTTATTTTTTCTCTCTTCTCTGCTATGTATAGACTACTCTAAAGCATTAAAGTTAAAGTGAATCATAACCCTGTTCCAATTATTTTCGTTGACATTTTCTTTGGCGGAATGGATGTTAGTTGTGAGCAGCATCATTTAGTATGCATATTTGTGTGTTGTATTGAATGGAAGCATTCTGTGCGTTCACCTGCAGGTAGAATCACATCACCTGGCCAGCGGGAAACGAGCATGTATGAAGTGTCTAATAATTCGTTCAGTTTCATGCACCGGTAGACACAAAATAACCGTTATAGCCTACTTTTCTTATATGAACTCTAAAAAGTCAATACTCACGGGAGAGAACAGCGAGAAAATACAAAGGAGTGAGCGCGGCCATGGTTAAGCGTGGTCGGGATGACCCTTGCAGCAGCCCGGTTGAAGTAAGGCAGTCCATACTCGTATTGTATTGATGATCCGTTACCTACAGCGGCGTCGCCGCCTCTGTATGATCAGTTAACGAGCGCTACTTCTCACACATGAATGGAACACCAACACAACAAATTCTGTTTGCTCGTACTGCGCGTGGCTCACATCGTCGCGAAAGCGCAGAAGATAACTGAAACAACCCAAGTTCAAGTACAACCCGCATTCCAGAGCAGAGACTAACTTGCCAGCAATTTTTTTCTACTCTCTGTTTCTCTCGGACTGTGCGCGGGCCCCAGTACGCGTAGTCCAGTTTAAGATTAACCTAAAGTCGTTTGTTTTCACCATGCAGCAGGGAGGTTGAGAAAGTTTCTACGCCAGTCCAGGCTGTGTTGCTCTCCACTGGGTCACATTTACTGGCGAGGGGAGGACCTGCTAGCGGAGTTTGTGAGGAGGAGCGAGGGGGTGTGGACTGAAAGCCCTATACGGTAGATTTCCATTGCTGCTGCACGATTTGTAACTCCTGCAGATGAAACTGGATCTGATTCCCGCAGTAAATGGTTACAGGCCATCGTGTTGGGGCTTGTCCTCGGATAATAGTTTTTCTGTTTTGTGTCACCGGCATTTTGGCATCGTTAAGTGTACTGAAAGCATCAAAACATCAAACACTCTTGAAGTATGCCTGTACCACAACACATGAATACAGTTAGTCTGTGTAAGTTTTTGAGCTTCCCACCCCAGGCATCTTAAATGCAGATTTCAATAAGAACGTAGGCCCTATAGCAAACGCGTTTCTTATTTGTGCTTCTTTTGTTTATTACAGCACCTGGTTACTTAGTTCTTTCTTTCTCCGTTTGTTTCCTACTCCACTTTAATCGCAGTGAAAATGTTCCTTTTATTATTGAAGTGCATAGTCTAATTGGAACTGCTGTCCACACATTCACATTTGCATTGTGCTGTTTGTGAGACTGTTGTTATTTCTCTGCTATGCAAGTCTGAAGGACACTGATGCTTTTTAGCCTCTGTGTTGTTTCACTGACACACTGATCAGAGATGGGCAGTATTTGAATTAA
>JAIFZK010000227.1:6407500-6422500 GCA_027481765.1 Tenualosa thibaudeaui
CACATCCACAGAAAGCCAAGGCAAAACGAACAAGCAAAAACGAATCCAAACAAAAAATACAACTAATTTAAATCTTGTTTGTTTCCTCTTGACTGATAATAAAGGAAACAGAAAAAGTCAAAGTTCTCTCTCTCTCTTTGCCAATCCCCCTCTATCTCTATATCTCTCTCTATATATTTTTTTTCCCTCTCTCTGTTTGCCCCTCCATCTTACACACTCTCTCTCTATTTCTCTCTCTCTCTGTTTGTCAATCCCCCTCCATCTTACACACTCTCTCTCTATTTCTCTCTCTCTCTGTTTGTCAATCCCCCTCCATCTTACACTCTCTCTCTCTATTTCTCTCTCTCTCCTGTCATGTTGGAGTATCCCTCTACCCCTTATTCTCACGACACATTAGAGAGGAGCTTACTGTAACAGGGCGAGTGGTGATTCTTAGGTATAGTAAATTAAGTATGGAACTGTTTTTAGAATATGGCTTGAGAATAACAATGGGGACCAAGAAACCTTAAAGTTACAGTGAGTTTGTGTTTGTAATTGTTTGTACTATGGCAAAGCATGACATGAGGAAGCCCTCCCTGCAGTTTCCCACCAATGCACACACACACACACACACACACACACACACACACACACACACACACACACACAAACACACACACACACACACGTACAAACACAGCCACACAGTGGTTGCTGCTGATAGTACATTGTCCTGATATGAAGGCATCTGGGAAAGATCCCTTTTTCCCTTCTCTCCCCCCCCCCCCCCTCTCTCTTTCTCTCTCTCTCTCTCTCTCCCCCCCTCAACACAAACACACACACACACACACACACACACACACACACATAACTTGGGGAGGTCTCCTTGTGATGTCAAGTTTGAGGTTTGGTAGATCTTATCAAAGGAGACCTTACCAGTCCAGCTTGAGCTCTCTCTCATGGAGATTGTGAGTGTGAGAGAGGTGGACACAAATACTCACACCTCACAGACACACACACACACACACACGTTCCAGTGTGTATATGTGTGTTTGTGTGAGAGAGGGAGAGAGAGAAGGGTGTGTATGGTGTGTGTATGTGTGTGCAGGAAGGGGGGTGTAAGCATCAGCACATGTGTGAGGGTGCAGAAATGTGTGAAACTATTAGTCTCAGATGAGATGAGGAACACCTGTGTGAAAACATTGCTGAGAGATCAAAGCACTTATGGAGGGAGAGAAAGAGCAAGAGAGAGAGGGGGCATATAGATTGGTGTATGTGCATGTAAATATGTCTGCATGTGAGTTTGTTTGTCACTGTCTGTATACATGTGTGCAGGTGCGTGCATGTGCATGCAAGTGTGCATTGTTTGCCTGTCTGTGTGTAAGTGCATGTGCATGTGTAATTGGATGTGTGTGTGTGTGTGTGTGTGTGTGTGTGTGTGTGTGTGTGTGTGTGTGTGTGTGTGTCTTTGTGGGTGTCCCTGTCATGATGAGTTCACTGACCTCTCTCCCTGACCCTGTGTGTTTGACCTTTTAACCTGTAACACTTGGGGGCTTTGAACCCCGGCATTCTCACTGTGATCCGCTTATGTTCCAAGTGTGTCCAGAGATCACAACTAACCCCACTAATGCTCCCCTTACCCACAACACATTCACACATATGTACAGAAACACACATTCACACACACACACACTAAACATACATACATGACACATTAAACACACACACAATGCTGCTGTGACTGCATGTTTGTGTGTGTAAAGGTGTGTTTTTTTGGTGGGGGATGTGTGTGTGTGTGTTTTTGTGTGTGTGTGTGTGTGTGTGTGTGTATGTGTATGTTTGTGTGTTATGTAGCATCAAATTACATGCCGATTGTTTCCTCCTGCGGAACTCCTTCTTGGCCTTATCCACCTGCTTTGTGTGTCCCTGAGCAGGGAGCCATAGTTCCCAATCAACCATGCCTTCAGGACTGCTCTGATTAGTTTCATTGTTGAGGAGCAGAGTGTATGTGTGTGTGTGTGCCCAAACATACATGTCTATCTGGCTGTGTGTGTGTGTGTGTGTGTGTGTGTGTGTTGTAGAGCCACACATTGAGGATTTCCCTTCCTGCCCTGTTGCCGGGGGTGTTGTTGCCATGGTATTTCCTCTATGG
Organism: Tenualosa thibaudeaui; assembly: GCA_027481765.1. Taxonomy (NCBI): domain Eukaryota; kingdom Metazoa; phylum Chordata; class Actinopteri; order Clupeiformes; family Clupeidae; genus Tenualosa; species Tenualosa thibaudeaui. Next base: position 6,409,632 of record JAIFZK010000227.1, read on the forward strand.
GCTGATTGTAATCCGGTGGTCACGGTCAGCAGGTTCCGGCATCCTTGATCGCCTCCAAACCTTTTGCTCCAGCTTTTCCCAGAATAAGAAGTGCAGAAGATCCGGATCCTGATCACAACACCCGGGTCAGGAGAGGGATTTTGGACAGCATGAGTGGCTATGTGATCAGCAGGAGTTATTTCCAGCAGTGTGTGTGTGTGTGTGTGTGTGTGTGTGTGTGTTTGTGTGTATGTGCAAGTAGCTGAATGTAAGTGCATTTGTGTGGATTTGAATGTGTGAGAATGTGAGTGAATTGGTGTGTGTGTGGGGGAGAGAGAGAGAGAGAGTGCATGTGAGATGACTGGTTTTGTGAGTGTAATTTCATTAGATTGTTAATTTTCACTCTCTTTGGGGAGTCACTGAAGCTCTACTTGCTCTCTCCTTTCTCCCCTCCCAGAACAGGTCTGCCGATGTATGACCTGTGGACTATGGATTGATTCAAGTTGTGGTGGTGGAAACATCAGGAAATAGGTACCTCTCATTAGCTCTCATTATTAAAATAGTGATTTGGATGTGACTGGCCAAGTGTCACAATCCAGCCTTGAGTCTGTCCTGTCCAAGCTGCAACCAGGCAGGCAGGGGGGCTCCATCTCCTGGCTAATGGGCTGATTGGACAACCAATCACCAACCACTACCTGTCTACACCTGCTGCTACTCTCCTCATCAGCCACAGCTTTAAAAAACAGTCTCAGGGCAATGCTTATTGCAAGACTGTGGTTTGTCACTTCGGAGGAAAATCTCACTGCTCTGATCAAGTCTATGTGACCTTGTTTTTTCTGAGTTTTGCCATGTGAGTCTTACCTGTATTTGATTGCCTTTGCCAAATCCCTTTGTGTTTTTGCCCTCCTGTGAAGTGAACTCTGGCTGTTTTATGTGCCCCTACCTGTGTTTTTCCCAAACTGTTTTTGACTTGGATTTTTGCCTCACCATTGCTTGCACCTCTGCCTTGAATAAACCACCATTGTTTGGACATTTTGCCTCTGGGTCTGCTTCTGGGTCCTCAAGTCTTGCTTGGCCACATGGGCCCTGAAAGACCAAGTGGCATTGTACTCTCATTGAAAACTATTTGGCTTTAGACATAGATGGTGGTCAAACTTAAAAACCCAGCTTCTGCTGTAATTTTGCTTTTAAATGAAAGTTTAAATTGTGCACATGCTGAAAAATACCCTTAACAGCTGGTGTTGCTTTAATAGTCAGCACTATGCAGTATGCACTATGCAATGTTCTTAAATGTGCACAACCACTTACACAATATCTAAATAGCTGGGAAATAATTTTGCAGCCTGGAAAGGATGCATTAATGTCACCAAGAACAACTAAAAACATCCTTTGTAGAAAAAGACAGACGTGCGTATTTTTAGAATAACAAAATTAGCTTTCGAATGGCAATGTATCATCATAAATGCATCTTGTAAACATCTGTATGGGTTATGTGCAGCACTGCAACTTTTTCCCTGTACACTCAGGCAGAACAAAGTGACCCAAAAGCACTCAGTATTACAGTTTGTTCTTTGAAGTCGGCTCAGTGTGAGAAGGCTATAAAAATAGTCCAAAAGTTTTGGGGGGAATGAGCATGCTGCTAATATGTCTTAACCTGTTTCATTGATTGTAGTGGAAGGTCATTTCTGCAGCATACGCTCCAGGAATGCAATGCTTCAGTTGTGTGCCCACTCTAGACATCTCCTCCTGAGTGTTCATGGCTGATGTCTGACTGCTCTGTGTCTCATCTCTCTCCACCCTGAGTGCTTTCCTCCCTCCTCTCTCTCTTTGGCAGGGGTTCTGTGGCAGAGACAGAGGCTGCCCGGGGATGAGATGTGGCCACGATAGGCTATCTGTGTTTGGGTTAGCTCTATTTCAGTCCTCCTGGATGTGGTCTGGCCTGGATGGCTCAGACGGATCAGACGGCCTGGCTGATCCTGGCGTGTGGCTGAGCCTCTGTGCCTTCTCGGCAGGCAGCGGGCACACGTCCTCTGATGTGTGTCCACCGCAGCCAGAAACCAGGGCAAAACATATCATCACTTATTTATCCTCTGCGAGGTCCATGGCCAAAAGCTCAGGCTCTGCAAAAGTACAGTATACTGAATACTTACAGCAGTCTCTGAGAGGAGATATAATTCCAGAAGTAGACCAGAAGTAGAGGAATGCACTCAATGAAACACACAATGAAGCATATTAGCACATACTTCCGGTGTCCACTAGAATCAAATACAGAATCAGCTAGCTATGCATGAGTAGAGCAGCAGGTCCAGGACCATTTGGCTCTGCAGAGGCACAGCAGAGAGTCCAGAACTGGCTGATTCATCATGAATAGAGCAGCTGGTCCAGACCTGCTTGGCTCTGCAGGAGCACAGCAGTGAGTCCAGAACTGGCTGTTTCTGCTGCGGTAAAGTAGTCTGTCCAGGAGAGCAGAGGGTTCAGAACCGTCTGATTCTGCAGGAGTATAGCAGTGGATTCAGAACCTTTTAGTCTGCAGGTATGTCTAGGTCTGCAAATACACAGAGCTGGGTTAGGACTGTGGATAGCATCTGCCATTGAAACAAAGAGAATGTGATGCAGAATCACAACCAGCCTCTGTTTGCTTTCATAAATACTGGTTTTGCACTCTTGATTATATGACTGTATAGATTATATAATGTTTGTAACCAGTTTTAGTCTATTCTTACATTTGCTTATAAGCCTGGTCTTAGCTTCACGGGTCGCATAAAAACTTAAATTAGACCAAGACATCCTGGATCCTTAGATAAGGTAACTGTTAGCCAAGAGCTTACTGTAAGTTAATGACTGTTTATGCACTTGGCTCCCTACTCTGATGGGAATTGTTAACTAGTGCAACACATGCACATATGGCAATGACAGTAAACACTGACCTGAACTGCCAGACGAGGCCCTGGTCCAGACACAGGCGTAGCGTGGAGCCCTGAGCTGCTGTCAGCTTTGATGTGGCATTGGGGGAACACAGAGAGTAGTGCTGAGAGTTTGCCAGGTATCCAATGCCAAAGAGCCCTGTGGGTTTTGGGGTCAAGACAAACATAGATGACCGTGAGAACATGAAATAGATGCATATGATAACACAGACATCAGGGTAAATGAGCTCAGTGAGTGACGGACATGGAGCAAGGAAACCGCTTCTGTCAGTGCAGCTATTGGGTGGCCAGCCGACATAGTTTTATATCCAAACATATCACCATTGGGAAGGTAGTGCTGCCGTCTGTCCAGCCAGGGAATGTGTACGAAATGTGCGTGCGTGTGTGCGCATGCATGTATTTCCACACATTTATGTATATGTTGTGTGTCTGTGTGTACGTGTGTATGCCTGTGTGTGTATGAGTATGAGTGTGTGCGTGTGCATGTGTGTGTGTGAAGGCCAGTGCCTTTGTCTTTGCCTGAGCAAACATTTATCCTGGGTGCATCGGCAGCTGATTCTGGCCCACACTCACACCCTCTGTGCTCACTCCTGGCAGCCACGCTAACTCTAAGCTAACACAAAAGCAGCTACAACACTGCTGTATCGCCTTCAAAAGGCCCAGCCTCGTCTCTCACATGACTACATTCAATCATCCCCTTCTACACACACACATGCACAGACACTCTCTCACACACAGAAACACATGCACACACACACATGCACACACACACACACCTCTACTCCCCATCACCTATCAGCTGAATCTAATCTAATAAGGCTAATGGTGTTGATAAGAGCATGTTTAGATTAGACATCAGCTTGGCTGAATGGACACACACTGGATCCCGGCAGCGAAGGAAACAAACCCCAGCTGAGAGTATTTATAACAATATCATGTTAAGTCGTCAGGGACGACATCTTATCGCTCTCATTCGTCCTCTTGTGCAGTCTCAGTTATGTGGCAGATTTATGGGTCCAGAGACAGGGGCCAGAAGATGGGAGGCATATTGGAGAACAGATCCATGCTAAAGCTCATCCAGAACCGCTTCGTTCCGGGTCAGCCCAGTCCAGCTCCTATATGAAAAAAAAACAAACAAAAAAACCCAAAGCTGCCGTTGGGCTTGAAGTGCTTTTATGTGTGTGTATGTGTGTGTGTGTGTGTGTGTGTGTGTGTGTGTGTGTTTTCAGAGTTTGAGGAGACATGACACTCAAGGGGTCACACCCAACAAGACACCAATAAAAAGAGTGACTGAAAGATTTAGAAGCAGAAAGTGTTTTTAATTATGTGTGTGGTTTTCATTAACTGTGGTGAACTAAGAGTGCTTTGTCTTTTCTTTACGCTCCTTTTCTTTTTTTTTTTTTTTTTGGATGCACGTGTCACAGATGTGTCACAGAAACAATCTTCTATACCAGAGAAGTGCTCAGAAGAGCACCAACAGAGAAAGAGGAACATGAAAAGAGGAGAAACAGGACTAGAAAAAGATGGTGGGAATGATGTTCAACAGGTTGAAATGGATGAGAGGTTTAGAGGAAAGAGAGTAGGAAAGGAGAGGAGAGAAGGAATGAAGCACAAAGCGAAGAGTGGATGAAGAATATGAGAGAGAGAGAAGAGAGAGAGGGAGTGTGTAATTGGGATGAGGTTAAGTTAAAAAAAAGTAAAGAAAAGAGGATAGGATGGGGAGAAAGTTGAGGATGAAGAGAAGGATTGAGGATTGCAGAAGAAGGGTGGAGGAGAGAAAAGACAAGATGAGAAGGAAGATGAGTAGTGATCCATCATTCCTCTGCTCTGCCCTTTCTTATTAAACATCCCACTGGGGCTAAACAAGGTGCAGACATGTGCTGGCGTCACCACATGGCATGCATGGGACAGCAGGCATGATGACAGCAGGCACGGCCCAGGTCCCCAGGCCCAGACCGTCTCTGGTTCTGACACCAACCCAGTTCTGGTCTGCATAGTTCTGGCCCTGTGCCATAGTTCTAGTCCTGGTTCTGGATAGTCATGGTTTGGAATTCTAGTTTGGAATTTCTCAACACCACATGTCTTCTCCATGCTTCTCAAAAGAGCCACTTCATGCCAACACTTCAACAACCCCTGACTATATTTGTCTCTTTGTATGTGTGTGTGTGTGTGTGTCAGGGTGTTGTGTGTGTTTGACTGCCTGTCTGTGGGCGTGAGAAAGCATGTGGTTTAACAGAGAGAGATAGTGTGTGTGTGTGTATGCATGTGTGCCAGGTTGCTGGAGCCAGTGTGTCATAGGTTAATCTAGAGTTAATCCTGGGGTGGGGAGTTTGGGATTAGAGGCACCCCTCAGCATAACTCACTCCTCTGACATCCTGAGACGTTCTGACAAACATCAGCTCTCTTTCTCTTCTCCTCCCTCATGCTCATCCTCTCATCTCACACTCGTCCTCTCATCCACTCACTCGTCCTCTCATCTCACACTCACCCTCTCATCTCACACTCGTCCTCTCATCTCACACTCACCCTCTCATCTCACACTCACCCTCTCATCTCACACTCGCCCTCTCATCCACTCACTCGTCCTCTCATCTCACATTCATCCTCTCATCTCACATTCATCCTCTCATCTCACACTCGTCCTCTCATCTCACACTCACCCTCTCATCTCACATTCATCCTCTCATCTCACATTCATCCTCTCATCTCACACTCGTCCTCTCATCCACTCACTCGTCCTCTCATCACACACTCATCCTCTAATCTCACACACATCCTCTGATCATCTCCCCTCAATAGAACTCAGTCCTCTGACATTCTGACCTTCTCTCGCTGCTCCTCTCCTACCTCATTGACACACCCCTCACTTAAACTCACCCTCTCATCTCTCAGCCTCTTATCCAACTCTCATCCTTTCATCCCTCCCATCATATTCTCACCATATATTCTGTCATGGGTGACTCAGCTCCCAACATAAGATCAAATGCTGTGAGGAGAGGAGAGGAGTAGATCAGTGAGGGCTCTTGGAGGCAGCCACATAGGAACCGTGTAGTTCTAGGAGTCCTGTCTGTAGGTCATAGAACTCATAGAACTTTTCTGTGTGAAAACATCCTCTCATCGCCTATAGTGACTAGTGGCAGAAACATGCCTGAGCATTTTAGAAGGTGGCAGGGTTCAAAGCTGTGTGTGTGTGTGTGTGTTTGTTTACTCTTGGTTCATTAGAGGTCTTACTGTAACACAAACCCTGAGTCTCTGAGTCACATGAAGAAGAGCTGAACACCCAGACTACAGCTTTACAAATGAGAGTGAGACAGGGAAAGAGAGAGAGATAGATAGATAGATAGATAGATAGATAGATAGATAGATAGATAGATAGATAGATATACATACATACATACATACATACATAAACAGATAGAGGATGAACAGTGAGAGAGGGAAAAGAGAAAAAGCTATGGCAACACTTCCCTTCGGTGTGACCCACATCTGGTGTGAAGAGAGAAGCGCAAGACAGAGTACAAACAAATCCAGATTCCAAAAAACAGAATGAGAGACAAGAAAGACAGAAAGAAAGAAAGGAAATAAGTCAGAGGGAAGGAAAAATGGAGGACACAGAAAGAGAAGAGAAAACATCAACAGAGAGCTTGCTGAGGGGTGGGCAAGAGAAATAGGGAGAGAAAGAGAAGGATAGAGAGAGAAAGAGTGAGCTAGAGAGATAGGTAGAGTGAGAGCTGGAAAAGGAAATGTGAGGGGAAGAATGAAGGAAGGAAAAGAATAAGAGGAGAGGGATAGAGTCGGCAAGAGAAGGAGAGAGAAAAATGAAGGAGTGGGAAGGAGAGGGAGAAACAGTGGTGGAGAAAGGGTGGGACTAGAATGAAGGGAGAGAGCTGAAGAGTGGAGGAGAGAGAAAGATGGAGGGATGACAGAGGGAGAGAAGAGAATTTGTTGGCTGCTGGATGGTGATGTATTAGTGGGGAGAGATCTGTGTCTGCTCTCACTTAGGCTATGGGAGAGAAAGCAGCTCTCTACTCTTGATCCCACCTTACGGCTTAACCCACACGTGCGCGCGCACACACACACACACACACACACACACACACACACACAGAGAGAGAGAGAGAGAGAGAGAGAGAGAGAGAGAGAGAGAGAGAGAGAGAGAGAGAGAGAGAGAGTTACAACACATACATAATCAAATAAACATACAATACATTTTTGGACTACAGTTGCCCAATGCACGATCAACCCGTTTTCCAGAGACGAAGGCCACTGACAGAGAGGGGAGCAGTCAGTCACATTATATGACAAGTGTTGGAATGTTCTGGAACATTCTACACCTTCATGACGACAGACTGCCAAGCATTCTGGGGTCCTCCTGACAAGTCTGCCCTCCAAGAACCAAACAGAGCTTTCACAGTCATGTTTAAACAGCCATCCACACACTGACAAGTGCTTGGCAGACCCATTTCAAACTGTAATTGTGGGTCAATTTCAGTCATGCCCTGGGTAAAACGTCACACTCATTCTGGTAGTGGTTAGGGGGCCACCAATGACACACATGGTCTCACCACAAAATGCACCAGGTGTGCTGAAAACCCATGCTGACTCCTATCACACAACACACCTGACCATGCCACAGTTAGGTGAATCTGTCACCTCTGATGCTAAACTTTATCTCAGCTCTGTACTCCACCACACGGATCTCTGGACAGTGACACAATCTTGTCCCCTGCAGATTCCACCGGATTTAGGAATTAACAAGAATGGCTATTACTTTTTGCCTAAAAGGGACTGGCCTAAATGGGGTGTACTGAGTTGCACTGCTTAAAGGAGACACTTTAGGTTACAGTATGTTTTAATTTAAATTGCTTCAGTGTATTTATTGAAAACATATATATACTACATTGTAAAAAAAACTAATATTGTAAAATGTTGTAAAAAAACAATGGTGAAAAAATCATGGTGTTTCTATTAAAGAAATGAATCTCTTTAAAGAGACACCAATCCCTGTTGAATTTCCCACTATCCCTCATGAAGGAAATGCACAATGATTAATCCTGGAGCTGGAAGAATCCCCTCCACTCTCCCCTTAAATATGATGACATCTCTTTGATGTTAGCCATAATAGCACTGTTTGGTTTGGATAGGGAAATTGGCACAGACATCACAAATGCGGCACTAATTAAACCAGCTAATTATTCATTAGTGCCAATACCAGAACTGAATCACCACAGTCGCTCTGTCCAACAGACACATCCCTCCAAATGTCTTGGTTTTCTTTCTGCCCATCTTGTTTGTTTTCAGGTCTTTAACTTCCAAGAGTAGGTGTCTGACGATTGTTTACAGACATTCATTTTATCAGTGCACTATGTTGGCCATTAAAACACTGAACTTAATTTACTTACATCACCTTTCTTACTTAATTCAGGCAGGGCGCCACCATCACTTTATTTAACTCAAACACAAACACTCCCGCTACTTTAATTTCTGTCTGCATCTTTCTGTCATCTTTATCCCCCACAGGTCTGTGCCCAGGGTATAGGACTCTCTCTCTCTCTCTACAGCAGCATAAACACAGGCCAGAGGGGATTATGGAACACACAAACCACATGTATAAATACCACAGAAGACAAATGACAAAAACAGGGCAGGAGAGGAAAGAGTGGGAGAGAAGGAGATGAGAGAAGAGAGGAGAGATGGCTGGATGCAGAAAGAGGGGAGAGGAGGAGAAGAGAGAGATGGGTGGTTGATCCTGTGTCTGCCCAATCCTCTGTTACTAGGCTAAGGGGAGTTATCAGCCCCATCAGATGGAAAATAAAATGAAATGAAAATAATATTCTTTTATGCTCTCCTCCTCTGGAACATTCCCTGCACAATTAAAATTTATTTTAATGTAGTTTTTCTATTGCTTTGGCTTATACTGTATTGTACCTCACATATGTTTTATTTAGGCTAAAAGTGTCCCCCGCATGACTGACTGAATGTAAGAACAATTTTGCAGGTTTACACACACATTTAAGTAGAATAACATCTTTTGCTCCACAAAACATATTGTACTTCCAAACTTTCCTTCTCTAGTTTGATGCATTCACATCTGTATTACTTACTAAAGCATGAAGCGGCCCTTCATATGAATGTGCATGACTGAATAAATGTGAAAGCCCCTCGGGGTAGCTCAGTGTGGAAAAGATCTGGTCTGAAATGTATGGTACAGATTGGGTCAGTTCAAGAATTATACATGCGTTGCACAAAAAGGGTCCATTCATACACACATACAGTGTCCTGATTATTTCTCTGGATTTATTTCTTCTTATTCATAGTGTGACATTCATTACAACTGATTTCTCTATGAATTACTACATTTAACTCACTGAGGGTTAACATTAGGGTTAGTAATTAGTAACTTGCACTTGCATGATGTGTACCTAATTGACATGCAAGCAAAGAAATGCTCCAATATATAAAATAATACTTTGTCACTTTCACGCTGTTGTCTGGCTCTCAGGAGGAGGGTGCATGTGTACGGGTCCATGTCCATATAGTGTGAGTGCCAGTGACAAAAAAAAGGTAGGTAGCTTTGAACGTTGTGCTCGCTTCGGCCACTCCGAGTTGAAAATATTTTAACTTTTCAGAAAGGCAGTGCAACATCACAGTGGACTACTGCTAATCTATCATAGTTAAATATTTTCCCCCAATTGTTTTTACAATGTTAGGGAGAAGTTGTATCTGTACAATCTAAAAATCTTGTTGTTTTAACTTAAGAACATGCGTGCTGTGATTTGGAAGGTGTCTGCCAGCAAACTGTTTACATTCAAGATGTTAGCAAGCTAACTACCTCAGTCGCTTGGTCATTATGCTATCAAACCACTATTGTCATAAAAACAAACAGAGCCTTATTTTCGTATCGCTGGATCAACGGCCTCTCAACATTTTTCTGCTAGAAAAAAGCGCTATATAAATATGGCCCTGACCTATACTTGTGCTAGGTGGAGGGCATAAGCTCAGAGATGAATCAGCAGACAGCACCAGTTAGGCTAGTCTTAGGAAGTCTGCAGGGTTTCCCTCTCCACAAGCTGCATGTGACAGCAACCTGGCTCTGGTCCCAGACAGGTGTGGTACGGGGGTGGTGCAGCCCACCCCCAGTGTAGGGTAGAGTGGGGTGGTTTTGGGATGGTGGGGATGGAATGATGGAGCAGGACAATAGGAGAGAACGAAGAAAAGGAGAGGGGGAGCAAAGCAGAGGGAAGGAAAGTAAAGGACAGACAGAGAGGAGGGAACGAAGAGAAGGAGAGAGGGAACAAAGCAGAGGGAAAGAATGAAAAGGAAAGACAAAGCGAGAGGAAAGTAAATAGAGGCAGACACAGAGCGAGAGAAAGAGGACAACAAAAAGAGCAGAACAAAAAGAAGCAGAGAGAGTGTGAGGGAAAGAGAGGTATAAAAAGACTGAGATGGAGTGTGAGAAAGTGGTAGAGAAGAAGGAGAGGAGAGAAAGAAAGAGAATTATGAAGAGTTTTTGTTGTGGTTTGCTCTCCGGATGGGGGAAAAAAAAAGTGGAAATGGTGGTGTGCGTGTGTGAGAGAGAGAGAGAGGGAGAATGTGAATTGTAAGCTAGTATGTGTATACTTTCGATATACGTCTGTGTGTGTGTGTGTGTGTACGTGTGTGTGTGTATACATGTGTGTTTTAGGGGGAGATGAAGGTTCATATTTCACAACACATCATAGAGTTTCCAGTCCCACCCTGGGTGCTGTTTGATCTCACACACACATGAGACGCCTAAAGTGTTCACCCAACTTACAGACAGCTGCGGCCTACTCCCCAGTCTCTCTCTCTCTCTCTCCCACTCACACACGTTTGATCTCTTTTTTTAACAAGAGCAATTTAGGGGATTTTGCTGTGTGTGTGTGTGTGTGTGTGTGTGTGTGTGGAGTTGGCAGTAAAGAGCAGTAACTGAAGCACTGGTGTCAGAGCTGCTCTTTCATTTCCTTGGTGTGTAAACAAATCTCCTGCACTGTCCAATCACACATCTCCCCTCACATTGTAAACATGCTATGGGGGCCTGGTGGGGACAAAAAAGGAATCAGAGAGAAAAAAACCCCACAAATAATTGCCTGAATTTGGCAGACATGATCCATCCAGGCCTAAAATATGACCTCTATGGGACTGTCAGGGAGAGAGAGGGAATGGGGAGGGATAGAAAGAGAGAGAGAGAGAGAGAGAGTAGCACAGGTATTAAGGAATTGAAGAAACTGTAACAACTGTCTTCGAAAGAATTCTACAAACATTTCAAATCAATCATGTAAATAGAGACGTGTTCCTCATGTTCCTCGTGTCCTGATGTGTTATCTTCTTTCCCTTTCCCTAATGAAAAGAACAGGAAATCAGCTGTTTGATGATCCATAACTTGCAATGCTACCAATGTGGACAATGCTTAGCAAGCTTTACTTACTTAGTTGTCTTTGCATTGTACAATGCTAGGGCTATAGCTGTCTAAAATATGCAAGGAGAGAGCTGATGTTTGAGTTTTTTTGTCATGGGCTGTGTGTTTTAGGGGTGAAAAGTGGACAGAGATCATTTTAGTTTTAGAATGAAAACATGAATGTAGATGTAATCACAGTGTGTGGGTGTGTGTACTGTAGATGTGTGTGGATTGTATGTACATTGTTTTGATTCTCAATAGGACCTGACCGTAGCCCAAATGTGGTTTTAGTGTAAAACTAAATTTCTCTCCCACCCCCCACCCCCTCTCTTAGTTCCTCCCACTACATTTTTTCTTTCCATCTCTCTTTCCCTCCCTCCTTCCCTGCTTCCTGTTCTTGCATCCTTCTCTTTCCCTGTGTCGCTTCCCCACATTCCCTCATCCTTCCCCCCTCACTTTGTTCTGCCTCCCTCTCTTTCTTTTCTTTTTGCTCTCCCTCATTTCCTCTCCAAATTCCAAGCCCTTTTTGCTTTCCTTCACACTCTGTTTAATCTCCCACCCGCATTCATTTGCTTTTTCTCCCCCCTTCCCACCTTTCAACCATCCCTCTCTTTTTACACTCTCACTCTCTCTCATTATTTTTTTCTCTATCTCTCTCCCTGTTTCCATAATTTCCAACCCCTCCCTCTTTACTCTCTCTCTATTCTCCCTCCCTCCCCCCCCCCCCCCCCCCACAGTAAGTGATGCAGTGGTTGGCTGGTGGCTGCCGGCCCAAGAGGATCCAGATGTGAGTTGCATCCAGGCTGATGTGCAGGAGGGAGACAAAGAAATATGCAAATACATGCAAACAAACATGTACAATCCAGTAACTGTTAACAAATACATACAGTGCATATGAAACTCATGCCCACTTTGTAAACATTGTCATGCCAAAATGTTAGATATTTGATATTTATAAAATATGGGGCAAATCAGTAAATAAACAGACTAAAACTAAAGGGGCCACCAGAATAGATGTAAGAACTAGAGGGCATGCTGAAATCTGCTGTTTGCACGAAAGATGAGGCTCTAATAGAGATCACCTTGCTCTCCTGAGTGCACAAACTTTTCTCACAGCTTCTGACATAAGATGTGGTAGTGTGTGTGTGTGTGTGTGTGTGTGGCCTCTAATGTCCAGCATTGCCTAAATCCCCTTCTGAAACCTCATTACCAGGAGATTTATGGCCCTCCCAGGACACCGTAGAACCCGTCCTATGCCAGGAAGCCATAGATCACTGCCCACAGGGTGACCACATGGGTTCAAATACAAACTCTCTCTCTCTCTCTCTCTCTCTCTCTCACACACACACACACAAACTTAAAAAGTTTGCCGATGCCATACCACACCACAAGACTGGTTTCTTCCCACATGTGGGAAAATCTGTGTTGTGTGTGTGTATGTATGTACAATTAAGTGGGTATTTGGGTCAGCATTCCTGTGTAAGATATGTTATGACCATATTTGTGTATACGTGTGTGTGTATTAAAATGAGAGAGGGAGATAGAGATAG
>JAIFZK010000227.1:6427500-6437500 GCA_027481765.1 Tenualosa thibaudeaui
CAGCTCACACACCCCTGTCCTCAACAACGCCCTCCCTGACGATGAACAGTTCCCGCCACTTCAGGGCCAGTTATTGTCGGTCTGTATGGCTTGCCCCCAAAAGTTCTTTTTCCCCAAATCTCTCTGACATAGATCTTATTCATGCGGAAACAGGCTAGCTATTCAGGCAAGTTTTATCTCAGGTTGAAATATATGGCTCTGCAGGAGTTCTGCAGGTCAGCCAAGGTAACAAGAGCTTTATAACATGTTTATGGATAATTATAAAACCTTTATAACTGCACAATAAATCTCATTCAGGGCACTTGCAGATGTACACAAATGGCAATACAGACTTTACTAGCAAACCAGAGCCAGGTCAGGTAAATACTGACATTTGTACATTTGTATAAACTTACTTGTATAGCTACAAGTCTTAATTTAATAATTTAATATTTTTTCTTATCTGAAGGTGAGACCTCGCTCACAATTTTTGTCACTCAGCAGTGACTGAAAGCTGTGTTTGATGAAGATTTAGCTCACCAGGAGAGAAGGTGACTGTGCAGTTTCTGAGCCCTGTCTGGGCCTAATCCAAGCCATAATTTGAGTGCACAGCAAGTTCTGCTGGTCTTAATATGGTTCATAGCTCCCCATCTGCTGGAACAGAACTAAAATCACCTAAAGTCTGCCTTCTTGCTCACTGTCATCATTATCTTATTAAAGTACACTCAGCACTGCATGCGCAATACTAATCTATGAATGTGTGTGTGTGTGTGTGTGTGTGTGTGTGAGAGAGAGAGAGAGAGAGAGAGGGACTGAAAGAGATAAACAAAAAACACACTTAGGCTTGCCGGTGTGACCATCTTAGAAAGCTTATCATGTTGGTCTGACAAGCTAGTCATATGTAAGTGTGCTCCAGCCTAAGATGGTTTGACCAACAAAACATCATAATTCTTCCATCTTAAGCTGGGTCAACCAGCTAAACCAGTAAAACTCTTGCAAAAACATAGCTTAAAGCAGCAAACCATCATAAGCTTTTCTCCCTGCTGCTTTAGACTGACATTAGTCTCACATCAGTTGTCTATAAAAAAACGCACTGCAAAGAAGCTTTTGTTAATGACTGAATAGCCTAATGAGAGAGACAGACGTTGTCTGTTATGTCTGCAAAAATACTACACAGGACCAATGCTCAGCCTGTCACTCGCTCCCACTCTCACCGTCACTCACTCGCTACTGTTACTTGTTCTAACTCTCTATTTCTTTACCTTTCTGGCAAAAGAAATTTGTGTTATATTAGGCCAGACCTACTCGCGTCCAACTAAAGTAACTAAAGTAAATTTGGGAGCCGTTATCTAAATAGGGGAGACACGTGGAGAGATCCCACCTACTGTGGAATCTCTGACAACACTTTTACTCTATAAAAGGCTATGTTTGTGTAAACAGTCTTCAGTTTTCAACAAAACTTTACACGGCAGCAATTATGAGCCTACATAGCCTACTGCAATGCCTTTATGAGTGCATCACTGTCTCAGTCATCTCTAATACGAAAGGCTTACCTACAGTTGAGCTGAGCTTCACTCTCTTGCTCCACTTTTAGCAGGAAGTGGACTGATTGGGATTGCAGAGATCTTGACATGTTGGGGACCATTTGTGAGGGCATATATAGATATTGTGAGGGCACAGATTCATATTTTAATAATAATTAACCAAAATACCGCAATTCATGTCTGTGTATTGAATTGTAAGGGACATATTTTTCAGTTCGATATAAAACCTGAGAACCATTGCATCCCTGGTTAATACAATATATATATATATATATATATATATATATATACTATATGTGTTTGCTTGTGTGTGCGTGTGTATGTGTTTTTGTGTGCGTGTGTATTTGTGTGTGTGTGTGTGTGTGTACAGTGTGTCCAGTGCCTGTAAGTGTTTGTGCAGACCCATGGCTCATGGCCGACTGGGTCTGAGTTCCAGGTGTTGACAGGTGGAGTGATAGCATTGCTCAAGCCCAGAAGAACCCCACTGTGCTGGGCTTGCATAACCGAAAGGCTGCCTCCCAGCTCCAACAGCCCCACAAGCCCAGTGCCGCTTACGGAGCTCCCACAGGACTTAGCCTAGTCATGTCTCAGGCATGGTGGTCGGCAGCTAGCTTCCCGCTAGGCTATAGCTTTAGCACGGCCACAGTTGCTTGCCAAGGGATGTGTCAGAGCAACTCACAGCTGAGAAACTGGACAACGTCAAGCATGGCTCTGAGCCAAAATGGGAGAGTCGGGTGTCCTACAGGTGGATGACTGTTTAGATGATATGAGTGCAGGTGCAAATGTGTGTGTGTGTACGTGTATGTGTGCATGATAAGTAAGTGCACATCTATTTTATTTGTACAGCGTATGTGTCTGAGAGTGTGAATTTTCAGTGAGCCAATAGATGTGTGCATCTATTTTCATGTTGGTCTGAGTAGTGTGTGTGTGTGTGTGTGTGTGTGTGTGTGTGTGTGTGTGCGTGTGTGTGTGTGTAAGATCAGTCAAGCATGTTGCTCTGCTGTCACACACAACTGCTCTATTGTTACTTTGGACAACAGAACACCCTGTACCAGTGGCTGTAGTCTGCTAACCATACTGAAAGGACAAGGGAAATGGAGAGACAGAAACAGACAGAGAAGAAAGACAGAGACAGAGGGGAAACGGAAAAGACTGAGCTTGTATTCCTGTTAGACTAATCATAAAATATTAGAAATAAAATAAGTAATAATTTTACATTCCTTTAGGGTGGATGAAAAGTTTTCATTTATTTTAGCTCTGAAGGGATCGCAACTGTTCAGCTCTGAATGACAGTCACTGAAATGTGTGGGGAATGACAACACTGTTAAACTGAATTCTTTCCCATCGCCGTGTCTGTTCAGCAGGTGTATGAGGGAGAATGATGTATCTGAATGACATGTGTGGATAGTCACAATGAGGAGATGAAATGTGTGGGAATGATTCCTCTGTGTGTGTGTGTCAACACTGTGTGTGTGTGTGTATGTGTGTGTGTGAGTGCATGTGTGCCTGGAACATGTATCATGCTGTTATCAGATACACCTTCTTTGGTGAAGAGCAGGAGACTTGTTCATTAGTCATTAAGAGCTTCTAGCTTCCCATTGAGAGAAAGATTCATTGACACAGGGCAAAGAAGAAAGAGAGAGAGAGAATGAGCGAGGGAGAAAAACAAAGGACAATAATCGAGTCGTATAAGGCACTGAGTGGATGAGGTGTAGAGAGAATGTCATGATACAGATGTCATGAAAGACAGAAAAAGGAATGATCACATGTGGCCAGAGGTAGAGCGATAAGGACAGTCAAATAGACACAGATGGAGAGAAAGTTAGAGATAATCATGATGAAAAGGAGTGAAAGGAGATAGACAGAGAGAGAGAAAGAGAGAGATGGAGGAAGAGACAGAGTTAAATAGAGAGATACAGAGAGACATGGAGGGAGAGAGAGGGAGCTATATAGAAAGATAGATTGAGAGAGACAGAGAGATAAAGAGGATGAATAAAGGAGTGGGATAGCACTGGCAGAGTGCAAGGTTATCAGATAGTGGATGACAGCAGTGCAATCTGCCCAAGCCCCGAGGCAAAGAGCCAAGATTCCTCTGACTGGGACAGACCACCCAGACAGAGACCCCTTCACCCCTTTCTCTCTCTCTCTCTCTCTCTCTCTCTCTCACACACACACACACACACACTGAGTCACACATTCCCTCTTTCCCCATCAGCCACCAGAACTAGACCCTCAGACAACTATTACCCAACACACGCACACACACGCACACACACACACACACACACACACACACACACACACACACACACACTTCATCTACACTCAGCAACTCCTCCCTAACCACACACTACTGCTCAGCCCACTCTCATGAGCCCACCTCCAGAACCCCCCCCCCCCCAACCCCCACCCAACCCTCTGCTGCCATCCCCCAATTCTGTGGAGGCTTCTCGGGTTACAGGCCATAAAGGGTTCTCTGGGAGCCCCTGTCCCAGGCTCAGAGGAGACACCGCGGGGAACTTGAACTTCAAACACACACTAATCTAGAGTAGCTGCAGTTAATCGTGTGCATCTGTGTCACACGGACACGCATGCTCACACACACACACACACACACACACACACACACACACACACACACACACACACACACACACACACACACACACACACACACACACACACACACACACACACACACACACACACAGACACACACACACACACACACACACACATACACACACACACACAGAGCAAGAGAGAGAGTCAGTCAAGGGGAAGTTCACACACACATTCAAATGTGCATTATATACTGTATCTTTTTCCTTTTCTCTAATTTTCTCTCTCTCCCTTTTCTCTCATCTCTCTGTCATTTCCACATGCAAAAGTATGAATGTTGGATTCTGGATGTGCATTATCTCAGATGTTTATATTTATAACGTTATTAAAACGTGCATGCTCATTTACTCTCTCTCTCTCATTCTCTCTCTCTCTCTCACACACACATACTGAAACACACATGCACTTCAAAGGTGTCTTGATTTGAAGTATCTGGAGTTAATCTTGTGCATCTGTGTCACAGCTAAGCTCTTTGTGACTAAATGCAGGCATGAATGCATATGAATGCTGAACAGACAAACACACACACACACACACACACACACGCACACACACACACACACACAAACACACACATACAAATGTATGATGGTATTGCATTGGGGGAGCTTTTTGTGTGAGTGTGTGTGTGTGCGTGTGTGTGTGTGTGTGTGTGTGTGCGTGTGCATATCCACATGTGTGCATTTACACCATAATACACAGGACTGCAAACAGCTAGTTTTCCGGCAACCCTCATTCTGGTTGACTTGTGTGAATCGTGCAAATCCGAAGAATCTCTTCTTATTCGGTCTTAGCTCAAAGTTCTGCAAAGGATTGATAAATGACATTTTAAATTGCATGTACACTGGAAGCGCCTTAATGGCATCAAAGAATATACTGAAGGAAGTGATGATAGCAGGCCTAGTTGCTTTGATTATAGATAGTCAGTGTACCTTTACGGTGGCCCATCCACCCACCCATCTTGTAGGTTAACTATTTCTGGATGGGTTAGAGAAGCTAACTCTGTTGACATTATTAAAATCAAATTCAAATCATATTAGCAATGTGGCTAATTGCAATTAGCATATTTTGATCTTTTCCTAACAGCCTGTTGAATTGTTCATGTGGATGACCAACCAGCAATTTCTTATTAACCCACTGTGTTTGGCTCTTAGCCAATCAAAAACTGTGGTTTAGTCTGACCTGAGACAAAGGCAATATACAGTTCGGTTTCATTTTGATTTTGTTCCTGTCTTGTAATGGTAATGGTAGTGGTGATAGTTATGAGAAGGGTATCGGATCCGCCTCCTCTGGGACGATAAAGGTCAACTTCAAAAAACAATTGGAATCATGTGAAATGTTGGCAGTATTTTCATTCATTCAAAATGCTCATGTCTAAATCACCCACTGAAATATCATTCCAATCACATTACCAAAATAGAAAAAGAAGAATTTTGAGAAGTAGGTTGAGAAGAAGAGAAGAATTCTGGTTCTTGTACTTCAAAATGTACTATTGCATATTTCATGGTGGATCAATTACATATTCTGCATTAAATACAGTAATCTCACTCAAAACAAATACTTGCTGTAAATGATCAGCAAGGGAAATGTCTACTATTTATTTTTTCATTCATCTCTAATTCATCTAATTCATCTTTGTATCTGGAGGCATACAAACATAAACACAACAGCACAAAAACCTGCCACCAAAGCTATGCTAACATTTATTTTCTAACTTTAGGGCTGTTTACCTTAACCAAAACCACTGTGACATTTATACCATTCAGAGGGTACCAGCCAACCCCTCTAGCTCTAGGTCTATTTACCCATACACAGCTGCCTGATTCTATTAGCATGAGCCTCATCACAAGTCCCTACAACTCAAGCCCAGAACACTGTCTGCCAGTCAAGTCAAACACCCCAAGACAAACAAACACACACACACACACACACACACACACATATATATACAGAAAGACACACACACACACAGAAACACACACACACACACACATACATACACATAGTTGTTCTCTACCTGGTTGAAACTCAAAGAGAAGAGAGTGACAGTGAGAGGAGAGCGCATGCAGCTGTGAGTGCCATCACTGTCTTTACTCACACCTTTGCCCAAGGGCTTGTGCCAGCCGCACAAAACACAATCACAGCTGTGTTGATAGAATTAATAACAGAGCTGCCTCACGTCGCATGCAATATCATAGTTCAGATTTTGCAGACACAACAGTTGGATAAGTCTGCCTATTGGTTTAATGAGGAGACTAAACATTTTAAACTAAACACATATGGTACTCCCAGATAATGTCATTAATACTGAACAAGTCCATAATGCTCAAAGGACTAGAATGATATTTGTGCCTGACAGCAAAGACTAGGTTGTAAACAGAATGGCAGGGGTGAAAGTAGGCCAGTGCGATCTGGTACTGCGCAACCCTAAAAGATTTAGAGGCTGTCATGACTGTAGCTACCACTGAAGACACCGAGGTCATGTCCTCTGTATTTTTTTCAAGAGTTGTATTAAATCTACTGTCTTTCAGATATCTCTAACTTCTGAAAACAAGAATCTTAGACACAAATTGTGGAGCAGGCGCTTGCCTGCTCAAAACAAGAGCATCTATGCTGGCGAAAATCTATTTATAGAAAAGTGCTTCAAATGCACGATATATCACCACTCGCATGAACTTCAACACATTCAAACTCAAAGTCACAAACAAATGAGCTGCTGGCTTTTGTTGCAGTGTAGCAAAGATACAACTGGTCTTCTGCTCGAGTGAGATAGTAAACTCTACAAGGATAGCCCAAACACTTCTTAACTTCAACTGTCAAAACTGCAGATAGTGTCTCCGCAAATCACTGCCTCTCCCAAAAATTTCTTTTGCAAGTGGGAGAGCCACAGACACAGCGCGAGAGAGAATGACAGGGAGAGCAATTTTGATTGGGATGTTTCGAATTTTGTGCAGATGTGCCTTTACAGTAGATCTCTATCTCTCTCTCACTAGGCCATTAATCTGTCATAATGAAGGTTTCTTGCAGCTCAGTCTTTTAAAAAGTAACAGGCCTACGCATTTCATCCTGTATGGTCGCAGCACAGTGTAGCCTACGTAAATAGGCTAAAACAGCTATCCTACATTTCCATTGCCTGGGGCCGGTTTGAAGACAACTGAGTTTAACAGTTCTTCTATGTTAAATATGTATTAATAATATAAATATGATTTGGGAGGAATTATTTGCAGCTCATAATGCAGGAAATGCAATATATTAGTCATGAATAAAATTGTATTACACTATATTGCATTTGACCCACACAAAAATTCAGCATGTTGGACATTAAGAATTTATTGTAGGCCTGAAGGCCTGCTTTGCCCCATAACTGCGGGTAGGCTACAGAATGTTTAAATTTATTGAAATTCAGTTAAGGATATGCCAACCTAACCTACACTGATGATTTGTTAAGTAATGTGATGGATTTTTTGTCAAATAACTGTTACAAGGGATCAGTTAACCTCTTTGGCCATTACAAAATAATAAACAGGAGAAAGAATCAGTTAGTATAGTATGAGAATAGACAGGAGAAGAGAGGGAGATTATTACAGGGATACCATTTACAAATGAGTGATGGTCAAGAAGTGGCCTCCTGCCAACTAATACACGTGCACACACATCAGAACACAGAAAGGGAAACTGGCACCAGCTAAGTAGATTTCAGGGATATCAGATTTCAGATATCACAATTGAGTGACTTGTGAAGATGACCATTTTCGTGTATGGTAGCCATTGGCCTGACACACACTCACAAGCACAGTCAAGGGGGTTATCAGGTTTCAAACCCCACAGGTTAGGATACAGGTTTCATCCAAGTTCTCTCATGGCACAGTCATGTCATTGCAATCCTGGCTTCACCCCTGGAGCCAGTATGTAGTTCCGCCAAGAAAAATCACATCTGCCATCTGTGCATACTTAATGGAAACGTGAGGCCCATGTCTAATTTCTTTTCTCTCATTAACTTTTTGCAAAACAAAACTCACACCTATGCTGGGGTTCAGGCCAGTGCATGAAGATTCATATTTGTCTCTGCTAAATTGCTCTCAACATACACATAACATATTGAAACTGAACTGTGTGATCTAAGCTTTCCAGTGGTGTTAATCATGAATGTGATGTAATGAATGGTTCCAAAGAAAATTAACTTCTGCAGCTCAGCGACCATGGACACCCATTTTTCCATATGTTGGACTAAGTACTATATTAATATCAAGGACCTCTATACAATTAGCCATTTCTGAGTAATCCAATTTAGAAGTCACAGGAAATCCCTTCAGTCAACTCTGCTACAAATGAAACTCTGCTTTTAAAAATGTAAAAATAAAGCCACATTTAGTTCTTACTAAGTGCATAATAAATATTAATAAAAAATAATAAATATTTCTTAGTGTTTTTTTTTATTTAATACTGACTCATTGGCTTATTTGGATGTTCCCATAAAGAATGTGATCATGATCAATATATATGTATCCTGGAGAGTCAAAAGTCCAGTGGTTGAAAGGCAATGGGGATCAAAGAAAGCATGTAGCAGAAATCGTTCAGATAACACACCTTGAGGAGTGTTCTGCAGCTACTAGTATAAATTAATGTATGATGAAAATATTTTCTTTGTGCACTATGTGCGGACACTTCTACCTATTGAATGGCACGGGCAAGAGTGTGAAACTACTTTCACCCCTGCAGAACGGAAATGTTATAATGTATAATGTGTACATGTACATGTAAATGTACAGAAACATGAAGACTGACAGATGCACTTGTCAAATACACAGTTGACTCTTTCCCCTAAAAATACTCCATTGCCATATTGTACGTGTGCCATATTGTGTTGGTATGTCCTAAGGAGCTGTGACACAGTGCTAGTGCTGACTTGAATCATAGCCATAGCTGTCTTTAATAACTGTCTCTGCTGTCTATACTGTCTACAGGGTGTCTGTCTGTTGAAATACTCATCTTTTGCTAACTCTATTTTACTGATCTAAAAGCTTATTCATTCTAAACATTCATTTTTTACACGTTGTAAAAATGCTTGAACTTATACACTCATGAACAGATCAGTTATTACTGCGTCTGTTGGAGGCTTGCTCTTCCTCACGCACACACACACACACACACACACACACACACACACACACACACACACACACACACACACACACACACAAGCCACCGGAATCTGGCAATGCACATTAGAATTATAGATAATCTTGTTTGCCCTGAGGGTGAAGCTCTCTTTGTAATCCTGCCATGGTAGGACAGATAGACACACACACACATACATACTCACACACACACACACACACAGTGTCTGTATCTGTCTGAGACAGGGTGGACATATCAGTCTCACCTCGTTTACGTCTCCCACATGCACAGACACTCAAACTCACGCAGTAACACACTTGCTCACACACACAGAAACACACACACACACACACATAGTCTTGCTTTGCAATGATAGATGATGGTAACTTCCTCTTTCAACCTGTGTATCCACACACACATACACACGCACACACACACAGCTGGTGTGTGTCTTAAGTCTCCTCCTTCATGTGTGTGTCTCGCCTGTTCACAGTGGGGCACTCATGACATCGCTCATCACCAGACTGCCAGCCAAATCTTTTTCTCAGAGAAAAACAACACACATACATACACACACACACACACACACACACACACACACACACACACACACACACACACACACACACACACACACACACACACACACACACACACACACACACAGAGAGAGAGAGAGAGAGAGAGAGAGAGATTTGAACAACGTGTTCAAATTCATAAAAAGACTAAAAAACATG
>JAIFZK010000227.1:6442500-6547500 GCA_027481765.1 Tenualosa thibaudeaui
GTCTGGGGTTTGTCCAGGTCTGGACAAAGGCCCTGGGGCACGTGTGCTGAAGAGGCACTCGTGGAATGTGCCATAGACAGAGATGACGGCGCGCCGCTGTAATTAACCTGAGAACACCTGCTGGGCTCCAGGCTGATAGAGGAGAGGAGAGGAGAGGAAAACAGAGGAAAGATACTGAAGGAGAACAAGAGTGGAAGATAGGAGTAGAGAGCTGCATTGAAAGAAAAGAAGAGGGGAAATGGAATACAGAAGAGAAGAGTAGAAAAGAGAGGAAAAGAGCAGAGAAAAAGAAGGGAAATTCAGAGAGAACAGAAGAGCAAAGAAGTGAAAATCTGAAAAGAGAAGAGGAGAGAAGAGAAGAGCAGAGAAGATAGAAGACAACAGAGTAGAGCAGAGAAGAGAAGAGAAAAGAAGAGAAGGGAAGAGAAGTGAAGAGAAGAGAAGAGAAGAGAAGTGAAGTGAAGTGAAGAGAAGAGAAGAGAAGAGAAGAAAAGTGAAGAGAAGAGAAGAGAGGAGAGGAGAAGAGAAGAAGAGAAGTGAAGAGAACAGAAGAGAACAGAAGAGAGGAGAAGAGAAGAGAAGAAGAGAAGAAGAGAAGAGAAGTGAAGTGAAGAGAAGAGAAAAGAGGAGAAGAGAAGAAGAGGAGAAGAGAAGAGAAGTGAAGTGAAGAGAAGAGAAAAGAGGAGAAGAGAAGAGAAGAGAAGTGAAGAGAAGAGAAGAGAAGTGAAGTGAAGAAAAGAGAAAAGAGGAGAAGAGAAGAGAAGAAGAGAAGAGAAGAGAGAAGAGGAGAAGAAAAGAGAAGAGAAGAGAAGAGAAGACAGGAATAGCGGAGCTGAACTCCAGACTCAGGAATGGAATGCCAGCTGTCTGAAGGAGGGGTGAGAAAGAGGGGGAGTAAAGACCAGAGATAGAGGAAGATTGATAAAGAGAAAGAGAGGAGGGTAGTGGAGGAAGAGAGACAGGGAGGAATAGAGAGAAGTACTAAGAGATCAAGAGTGAGAGGGAAATTGTATGTGACAGAGAGAGGCCTTTGAGACATCGGAGACTAAAGGCCATATTGTGTGCAGGGACTGGCTGGTGATTCCCTACAGAAGGGCTCTGTCAGTCTTCAGAGATGGGCACTAACATTTCCTCAGCAGACACTTCAAATGGTGACCTCAGCAGACTGGTACACACACACACACACACACTCACACACACACACACACACTTTACCCAGTGCACTGTGTTAGTCAGTGAAAGCAGAACCTTTAAAAATGCTGAAAAATATGAGTTATATCCATAGCTGGGAAGAATTAGATGAGCGGGGGGCAGGTGTAGTACTATAGTGTGTGTGAGGTGAGTAGGTGAGTGTGTGTATGTGTGTGTGTGTGTGTGTGTGTATGTGTGATGTGTGTGCGTGTTTCAGGAGGAGTAAACAGTATCAACAGAGACAGAGAAGCCAGTCAGAGACATCAAGATGAAAAGATAAGGATGAAAGAAGAGGAGAAGGAAAGATGACAGCAGAAGAGTGAGGGAAGAGAAGAGATGGAAGGGGGGATGACAGAGAGGGAGATGGAAAGAAAGAGAGAGGAGCAGAATGGGGGTGGTCAGGAGAGTAGGAAAGAGGGAACAAGTTTGGATGAGAGAAGAAGACTGGATAGAAACAACGAAGAAAGGAAGAGGAAGAAGAAAAGAAAAAAAGGAGAGCAGAGAAGAAGTGAGGAGGAGAAAGTAGGAGAGGAGGGAGGAGTGGAGTGGTGTGGGTGTCTGGAGTTGATTAGTGGGCAGCTTAGACAGGGCGAGATGAGACGAGTTGAGAAGAGATGACATGGGATCTTCTCTTCCCAGAACGCTGTCTAACGCAATTACTCCTGATTGGCCATGCTTAGGCAACACTAATCAGGTTGTCCTCTCTCACTGGGATGACACACAGATACACACACACACACACACACTCTCTCTCTCTCTCTCTCACATACACACACACACACACACACATAGACACACATATGGAAGGACACGGCTTTGGGGGGCTTGAAACACGGACACATTTCTGCATATCTGTGCAACCCCCCTTTCACACACACACACACACACACACACACACAGACACACACACACACACATATACACCTGGGCTACTCAGACAGCCTGACCTAGATCCCTGAGGGTACCAGGACAGACCCCGGCCTGACTTTGGCTGGATTTGACTGATCCAGCTGTGAGTTGGCTGCTCTGTTTGCTTCCCATCTCACTGACTAAGGAATTGCCTGTCAGTGTTCTGACTGCCAGTGCCCAGTGCATTATGAGGTACTTACTGCATCCCCCTAAGGGGAGTTTCACTTTGCTTTACATTTACCGCTATATTTAAAGGAGATCTCGACTTCAACACACAGGGGAGCTCCACTTTATATACTCAAGATGAGATGTTACAGGAGGGGCTATACGGCCCACACGTGGCCCAGTTGTGTTCTAGGTTTATGGTGGTCCATAGATCTGTGCTCATTCTATGGCCATCGTACTCTATTCTGCCGTGTTCTATTCTGTGTCATGGGCTACACATCATTCTTGGAGGCTTGTGTAACATGGCTGTCAGGCTGGTGTGAAACCTAGGCTGAGAATGTCCAGAGTCTCCCCTGTGAGCGGGAGCAGCACCTAGAGAGCAGAGGGGAAGAGCTGGGAGGGTTGTCTAAATAACTGATCTGCGCGCACACACACACACACACACACACACACACACACACACACACACACACATATACAAGCATGCACACTCATACAGTCGCTCTCTCTTTGTATGCTTAGTTTGTGTATATTTCTTAGGTGTGTTTGTTGGCTTGTTGTTTTTGTGTTGTTTTTGTGTTGTTTTTGTGTTGTTTGTGTTGAGTATGATGTGTGAGGGGGAGGGCTGAGGGGTGGGCTTTGATAAGTTGGCTGTTTATTTTATCTTAGTTACCTTACAACTGAAAAGTTAAAGTCTCTCTCTCTCTGTCACACACACACATAAACACACACACACATGCACACACACACACACATAGGGGCACCTGGAGAGTGGAGGGGAGGTGTTGCCGGATGGACGGAGCTGGAGTCTTGGCAGCTCTGAAGCATTAAATGGAATAAGCCCAGTGTTTGTGCGACACGATTCAGCAGGATTACCAACCATAATAAGATGCTTATCGGTGAGCTCCAACACATGGCCCTGCACAGGGAGCAAAACAAAGAGTGAGAGATAGGGAAAGAGAGCAGGACACAGGAGAAAAAGACAGAAAGAGAAAGAGAAAGAAAGAAAGAAAGAAAGAAAATGGAAGACAGAATGGGGAGAATGATGCGATGGACAGGAGAGCTTCTGAAGAGACTCTGGTGTGTGTGTGAGACAGAGACAGCTTGTGTGTGTGTGTGTGTGTGTTTGTGTATGTTCAAAACACAGTGTCCATGTGTCGGCGGCGTATGTCCTTGCCTGACTATGAAAGCACGTGTTTTGCTTTTATTGTGTGTTCAAATCTGCCTGTGTTTGAATGCGAGTGTGTGTATGGGGGGGCAGACACACTCTATAATGAGCATCTCTGCTCAGATTCCCAGTGGTCTGGGCTGGAGAGATGGACTGATAACGGGGGGGGGGGGAGGTCTAACGAAAGGATGCTCTTTAACATCATTCACTCAGACACACATTCTCTAGCCTGTTCAGACACACACACACACACAAATACACAGTCTTGTCTGGGGGCTGAATGAGCATAGACAGAGCCTGTTCTGTCTGTCTCTCTCATGTCTTTATTAAAACAGTGTGTGTGTTTGTGTGTGTGTGCTCTCACCCACAGGTCACATCTTATCTCTGTCTTGGCTCTCCAGTGGCTGTCTGTGTGTTTGTGTGTGTGTGTGTATGTGTGTTTGGAGGGGGTGCGTTCTGTAGTTCTGTGTCTTCAGGGACAAATGGTTGTGTGTGTGTTTCCGCTAGTATCTGTGTGTGCATGTGTGTGTGAGTGTGTGTATGTGTGTGTGTGTGAGAAAGAGAGAGGGAAGGAGAGAGTGTTGTTGTATGACTGCATATATGCTCCTGAGAGTTTCTTTATGTCTGTTTTCTCTCTCTCTCCCTTTCTCTCTCTGTGTGAGTGTTTGTGTGTGTCTGTACAACATTAGAAATTTCTCTTTGATGTGGCAATTCAGCTATCTGATAATACAACATGGTCAACTCATAAACTCAGTGGTTCAGGTTTACTGAACTATGCACACATGCACACACACACACACACACACACACACACACACACACACACACACACACACACACACACACACACACACTTCTCCTTCTCCTTACATCTACTATTTCTCTCAAAGATGGCCATCCTTTTCCTTCCAGCCCTCTCGATGCTCTTACTGCATTCAGACTCTCACTCTCTCTTTCTCTCTGTTTGTCTGTTTCCTCTACATTTCTCTCCTCACTTTTTATTCACGTCTTTTGACTCTTTTGCCCTCTCAGTCTATTTGGACTTCAATATCTCCCTCCTCTTTAACAGATTTTTTTCTTTTCTTTTCTTTCCCTCCAATCTCTCTCTCTCTCTCTCTCTCTCTCTCTCTCTCTCTCTCTCTCATTCTCTCTTCTAGCCTCTTTCTCTCAGTCGGGGCCCAGAGCAAGCAGGCAACCACAGAGTATGAATGCTGCTAGCAAACCACTGCTAGCCAGTGGTAAGAGAATGCCCCATGATGCCAGCCAGTGATTGCCATCTCCACAGACGTCACTCGTAGCTGGCAGTGTTTACACCATATCCAGGACCGCATGAAGACTGTCGCCCTGGCACGGAGGCTACTGCCATGGAAACACCAGCCCATTGCCACGGAAATGTCCCCAAAATGTTGTCATGCTTCCTAGATTTCTACTGTGCGTCCTTAACGTGTAAACAGAGACGTACAGCAACCACATATACTGAAAAACCAACCCTCTCTTTCTTTTTCAACCGGTTCTCTCTCTCTCTCTCTCTTTCTGTCTCATTCTGTTCAGTCCTCTGAAGTCTTTTCTCCAACTTCCTCTCTGTTTCTCTCGCTCTGTTCTTTTTAATTATCTCCTCTTTTTTCGGCAACACGCAACACGTCTTTAAAGAACACACATTTTTTATACTTCGGTTTCTGTCAAACCATAGACCCCTGTTCCCATCCATGCAGTG
The DNA here is from genome assembly GCA_027481765.1 of Tenualosa thibaudeaui. Lineage (NCBI taxonomy): Eukaryota > Metazoa > Chordata > Actinopteri > Clupeiformes > Clupeidae > Tenualosa > Tenualosa thibaudeaui. The sequence goes on from JAIFZK010000227.1 coordinate 6,447,648, forward strand.
ATGAGTGCCATTTAGTCTCCAAGACAGAGAGAGAGAGACAAGGACAGAAAGAAAGACAGAGAGAGAGAGAGACAAGGACAGAAAGAAAGACAGAGAGAGAGAGACAAGGACAGAAAGAAAGACAGAGAGAGAGAGACAAGGACAGAAAGAAAGACAGAGAGAGAGAGAGACAAGGACAGAAAGAAAGACAGAGAGAGAGACAATGACAGAAAGAAAGACAGAGAGAGAGAGAGACAAGGACAGAAAGAAAGACAGAGAGAGAGAGACAAGGACAGAAAGAAAGACAGAGAGAGAGAGACAAGGACAGAAAGAAAGACAGAGAGAGAGAGAGAGACAAGGACAGAAAGAAAGACAGAGAGAGAGAGACAAGGACAGAAAGAAAGACAGAGAGAGAGAGACAAGGACAGAAAGAAAGACAGAGAGAGAGAGACAAGGACAGAAAGAAAGACAGAGAGAGAGAGAGACAAGGACAGAAAGAAAGACAGAGAGAGAGAGACAAGGACAGAAAGAAAGACAGAGAGAGAGAGAGACAAGGACAGAAAGAAAGACAGAGAGAGAGAGACAAGGACAGAAAGAAAGACAGAGAGAGAGAGACAAGGACAGAAAGAAAGACAGAGAGAGAGAGAGACAAGGACAGAAAGAAAGACAGAGAGAGAGAGACAAGGACAGAAAGAAAGACAGAGAGAGAGAGAGACAAGGACAGAAAGAAAGACAGAGAGAGAGAGAGACAAGGACAGAAAGAAAGACAGAGAGAGAGAGACAAGGACAGAAAGAAAGACAGAGAGAGAGAGACAAGGACAGAAAGAAAGACAGAGAGAGAGAGAGACAAGGACAGAAAGAAAGACAGAGAGAGAGAGAATTAGGGTGATGATGAAAAGGGGGGATAGAGGGGGAATAAAAAGAGGGAGAGAAGTGGGAATGTAGGAGATTGAAAAAGCAAATGAGGGACAGAGAACGGGACTGATAGAGAGAGAGAGAGTGAGAGAGAGAGAGAAAGAGAAAGAGAGAGAGAGAAAGGGTGGGGTTAGATGGAGACAGGAGGTTTGTGGTCTGGCACTCACTGAGCCCAGCGCCTGGTAATGGAAACCGTCTGTTTCACACACACACAAATGCACACACACAAATGCACACACACATACACTTAGGGGTAAGACGCCTGCATACATACACATGCACAGTGTGTGATACACAAACTGCACAAGAAGGCCTATAAACACAGGCAAACACCCAGACACACACACACAAACAATCAAAGTCTTTCTCATCTGTAACTCCATACACATTTGGATGTTGGAGATCTAGCCCTGGACACATGATACACAGTATAATTGACACACAAAAAACAATCAAGAGAGGAATGACTTGTGTAGGCTTGCTTATGTAGACCTTTTTTAATTTCTGTGCTTTCAAGTGTACAAACACACACACACAAACGCACACATAAATCAGGACCTGGTGCACCCTATGTGCTATGTAACAGAAGGACGCATAGTCTGTAGATGCGGAAAACAGACGTGTTGTGCCGGGCACCAGCGTTGCTCCATCAGGCCCATCTGACGTCATTTTTCCACACAACCGTTTCACCCCAAATTACAGGCGATCAAACCCTTCCTCTGTTAAACGTTAAGAATAGATCAATGTCGGATCGCACAGGCGGTTCTGATTAGCTGAGGATGGCCTCGGCTCTGCCGCGGGCTCACAAGCTGTTATTAAACGTAAAACGAGACCACCGCGAGACCAGGCTGGCTGCGTATCACATTAACAGATAAATCTCCTGTCAATAACATAAATCAGAAAAATATTATTAAAGAATCACTCATGATTACAATGCAACACGTTATTAAAAAAATGTCATTTTCTACCAGTTTATTTATGAATTTATTTTTTTAATGAAATCTCAGGTTTAAAGCTGAACTTGATGTTGGAATGCCAATATGACTTAAGATCACGTCTTGTCTGAAAAATGCTAACTGGAGTCCCAGAAGGGGGGACAACAGAGGACATGGAATGGACAAAATGTGATAACCTGGTGCCATCTAGTGCCTCAGTACCTAAATTACACTCAAACAGCTTCTGCCACTCAATACCTTAGAACACTGGTTCTCAAACTGGGGTCCGGGGACACCCAGGGGTTTGCAACAGGTTGGCAAGGTGTCCATGAAAAATTTTGCTACAGTATAAACTTGTCTCATGGGGAGAAAAAGTACTATAGATAAGCATAGAGCTCAATTGCATTGTGCTCATTACTCCCACCAGCATAACATTTTTAACAAATTTCCCCACATGATACATAAAATCAATCTGCAAAAACACTTTCCTTAGGCATTAATATTAAGTGTGAGCAAAATGAATATTGCTTATTATTAGTTATGTGAAGCAAACAGTATTTTTTAAAAATTCCGCTGCTATAGCAACAAGTATCGTCGGCCTTATCCACTATTACTCCTGGCTTTTTATACAGTAAACTCAACTGGCCCAAAGGTTACCTTGAACGGTAAAAATGAATACACACTCATCTAGGCCTCAGTTCCTATCTTAGAAAAAGACTGAGGCAGGCCTGAAGCAAAAGGACTAAAATGTGCACCGAGTTTAAACATCAGAGGAACTGACCAGTGCAGTGCATGTATAAGAATCAGAATGCTTGATGTATGAGTATATTCTACGATACCTCCAAGCATTACATGAAAACGAGGGAAAGTGAGGCATATAAATGAAATCTCACACGTCCTTCAAGTGTTCACATGAGGACAACACACATCTCAGGCATGTGCATGCATGTGTGTGTGCTAGTGTGTGGAAGTGAGAGAGAAAGAAACAGTGTCTCCTTGAAGTCACAGTTTGATGCATATGAGTGCCAAGCATTCTGATTGATATTTTTACAATGTAATTTACCCATGGTATTTATCAATGTTATACAAACTGTCTTGAGAATCTAAACTCTAAAATGAAAAATCTAAATCTAAATCTAAAATACCACACATCAAAAAGGTGTGTGAAGATTTAGAGTTAGTAACTTCAAAGTGTTAGCCTAAGGAAAGCCACTAGTCCAGACAGTCCAGACACACTAGCTGAGGTGTTTAGCAGAGTGATTACTCAGTTGTCAAACTGATGAATGACTGATGGCTCCCCAGTTCATACCTGTTGAGAAGAGATTTGTAATACCCTGAGAATAAGGCTTGGATTTTAGAATGGCATTTTTAGAATCATCTTACCCACATCTATATTATGTTTATAGACAGCAGGTCTACCATACCAGTTGACTGAAATGTGCAAGAGAATTAAACTTAACGTGATTAGAGTCCTTTAGTAAAATGGCGGCAGGAAATCTGAGGTCAGCCTTGCAACAACATAATATGCTCTCCTATGTTAGTGGAAACATAGGTGGGTGTAGTAGTTTCTCCAAAAGTCTGGTCGTCATGCGGGTAAACAAGAGTATACATCTTTCGCTTCTGAGTTTAGGCCCAAGTTCCCTAAAAATGCAAATGCATGTCTTGTTATATTTTTGGAATCTTTTGTATTATTTCGTATTCATTTTTAATTGTTTCTAGTACTTCAAGTACACACTTTTTGCGTAGTCTAGTCAACACTGGCTGTCATTCTGTGACTAAACAGTTAAAGTAACCACAGGAACTCTGAGGTCAGTTTCTGCCGTTAACTATTCTCTGCTCTCTTCTCTTCTCTAACTATTCTCTGCTCTCTTCTTTGTTCATGTGAACATGGTGGACTTTTTGGTCATGCTGCCTATCCTTGCGCTCAGTCTTCACAAAGGTAAAGAAAATCATCAGTTACTCAGGTGCAAAACGTGGTAAACATCAATGTCACAGGCTTTATTTGATGAGTCTTCTGTTTCTGCTCATAAACTCACTTAATTGTATACAATTTCTTTTGTTGTTGTTTTGCCATAAAAAAAACAATTAATTATTAAATATGAACATACACTCTGGTTATTGTAGTCTGAAGCATCAATACAAAACCATGGAATGTAGACGTACATGATTGTAAATAATTTTGTCTCCACAGTGGCAAGTGTCCCTGAGTCTGTGCTCGTCCTTGAGGGAGACTCTATCACCCTGATCATGAAAGGCAATGACGCCGTGGATCCAGATGTTGCAATCTGGAACTTTAATGACTCAAGTGACATTGTCAGATATTATCCACATTATAGTAAATCTCGACAGCTAAGAGTCTCACCCCTTTACAAGGGTAGAGTAGAGTTTGATAGGACTAACTTCTCTCTGAAGCTAAAGAACCTGATGAAGATTGACAGTGGACAATACAGTGGAGAGATAAATGGTGAAGAAGGAAAGACTGTTGTGAAATATAGTGTTTCTGTGCTTGGTAAGTAAATATATTTACAGTAAGTACATCTCTAGTGGCATACGTGTATTTATTTAAATTTGTTTATCTATTTGATACAGTATATTTCCATTAAAATGTGGTGCGGTGCACATGCAGTGTGCATTTGTGCGGTTCACGAGTTAACAAAAACCTAATCAGTCAGAAATAAAGATTGAAAGAAGACAACAGCAAAATGTAATCTTTGTCAGTAGTAGGCCTAATCAGTAGAGATAGGGTATTATTTTAAGAGATACTTAGCCTTTGGGCTTGCAACTTTGCAACATGTCATTTTCCCTTTAAGTTTCTGTATGCACTGTTTCTGTTAAACTGATATAACATCAGAGACGGTGTCTAAATGATCTTCGATAACATCATAAAAATAATATTTAGTTTTAAAGCTGCTATGTGGCATTTTCTTAGGTTAAAACATTTTAAAATTGCCTATGAAAACAGTGTGAACAAGCAACCAACTGTTTTGACATAATTAAAAAAAAAAAACACCTGTTGTGCACTAAAACTATAGTGGGTGGCCAGAAAGTAAATGCAAATGACTATAAAATGAAAATGAAAATACCACACAGCTGTAAGCTAGCACATAGTCAGGACAACTCAAATATGGCAAAAGTCAAATTCAAATATTGTGTATAATGAAAACAAAGTTTATAAGTCACAAAGTTTATAAGTCAACTGGGTGAACAGGTCTTGTTTCTTGTTTCATCCTGAAGGGACTTGTTTACCCATTGAAGGGCCATATTGATCCCACTTATATGTCCACTTGCAAAACCAGAAGAGAAACTTCACACAATGCATCTAAAATGTAGTGGTACAGTTTCATGGCTTCCGCTTATAAACAAATAGTTTCACACCAATTTAACTGGAAACAAACATTGTATAGAGCTCATTAACAGTCTCTCCTTTACTTTTTTACTCTGACTTTCATTGAAGTTGCACTGCGATTAGTGAATGGTCTGCTTATGTGTGATATGAAGACATGAATCTGAAGCACAAAACCTGTTGCCATTAACAGTGGTCATTATTCCTACTGAATGTTGAGAAGATCCATTCAAAAACAACGTACATACTGCAGCATTATAATACTATATAATAATATTTACAACTAACAATTAACAATACAAAACACAAGGTGAATGTCTGAATGCAAGTTTATATAAAGGGCCAGAGAGTGCCAGTGATGCCCAGTAGTCAGGCTACTGGCCTCTCTTGGTTACTTCTCGACACACCCCTGCTTGTGAAAACGTTACCTATAGTGCCCATTTTGAAACAAGATGGGGGTTCAGTAGCACAGGTATGGGTATATTATGTGACCAAGTATCAGATCAGGACCTACTGCCAACAAAACACCTGGAAAAGACAAACACCTACTGCAAAGATTTCTGAGGGGGATAACGGATACCAAAGAGAACACTAAATACATTAGCAAAAAGTTGGGTACCCCATGCTAGTTCTTCAAAGGATTTTGAACTCTTATAGTCTATACCAGTTGACATAATAAAACACACTGTCAGGAATCATTTAGTAGAACACCTGTTTATGTTTTGTTTGACTGTATAATGCAAGCCAACTGAATAGGCCTAGGGCTATAGGCTAAGCCTAACTATAACTGGGAATATTACAATTTTTGAGAAGACATGGACTGATAAACTTATTGCAGCGCAGCTGCAGCATTGGTCAGTATGTTACACTGATCTGATCGATGACGCTACCTTATGTGACATTAAGATGCATTTAAAAAGCACACAAACACACACCATTAGATGCAAAGGAAATAAAAAGTCTTCTTTGGTGCAGGCAGTTATCAGAAAATGAGGCAGGCCTATGGAGTGGAAATAAACAAAAGACAAAATGAACAAGAGAGTCATCATATTGTGACCAAATAAATGATAAAAGCCAAAACCTCCAGTTTCAGATTTAGATCTAAGATTAAAAGTTATGCATAATTTATGCCTGGACCTGCTTGGAGGGTGAGGGCCTAGAGAGTACAAATCAGCTGAACAGCTTTTCTCTGAAAGCAGCAGCAATAACACAGTCAGCATCTCACTGAATCAGACAATCTGATATTGTAGAACAACAATTAATTATTAAATATGAACATACACTCTGGTTATTGTAGTCTGAAGCATCAATACAAAACCATGGAATGTAGACTTACATGATTGATTGTAAATAATTTTGTCTCCACAGTGGCAAGTGTCCCTGAGTCTGTGCTCGTCCTTGAGGGAGACACTATCACCCTGATCATGAAAGGCAATGACGCCGTGGATCCAGATGTTGCAATCTGGAACTTTAATGACTCAAGTGAAATTGTCAGATATTATCCACATTATAGTAAATCTCGACAGCTAAGAGTCTCACCCCTTTACAAGGGTAGAGTAGAGTTTGATAGGACTAACTTCTCTCTGAAGCTAAAGAACCTGATGAAGATTGACAGTGGACAATACAGTCTAGAGATAAATGGTGAAGAAGGAAAGACTGTTGTGAAATATAGTGTTTCTGTGCTTGGTAAGTAAATATATTTATAGTAAGTACATCTCTAGTGGCATACGTTTCTTATTTAAATTTGTTTATTCATTTGATACAGTATATTTCCATTAAAATGTGGTGCGGTGCACATGCAGTGTGCATTTGTACTGTTCTTGAGTTAACAAAAACCTAATCAGTCAGAAATAAAGATTGAAAGAAGACAACCGCAAAATGTAATCTTTGTCAGTAATAGGCCTAATCAGTAGAGATAGGGTACTGTTTTAAAAGATAATGTACTATTATAAAAGATAAGATAAGGTACTATTATAAAATGAAAATGAAAATGCCACACAGCTGTAAGCTAGCACATAGTCAGGACAACTCAAATATGGCAAAAGTCAAATTCAAATATTGTGTATAATGTAAACAAAGTTTATAAGTCAACAGGGTGAACAGGTCTTGTTTCTTGTTTCATCCTGAAGGGACTTGTTTACCCATTGAAAGGCCATATTGATCCCACTTATATGTCCACTTGCAAAACCAGAAGAGAAACTTCACACAATGCATCTAAAATGTAGTGGTAAAAAGTTTCATGGCTTCATGGCTTAAATCACTGCGTGTGAATTTGTTATATTCGGTGTTGTTTTGTCTGTGGGTGCAACAAACATTCCACCAGTTCAAACATTTCCACGCACGCACAAATCACATCACACAACTTCGTTTCACTTTCACATGTCTGGTTTATTTAAAAAAAAAAAAAAAACATCGTCATACAAAGCTCTGTATTGCCTCTGCGATGTCGCTTGTTTCTTGCAGGTGCTAGAGTTTCAGCAAATGTTTAGCTAGAATTGTTAAAATTGATCTTACCGTAGTGGCAGCGCTTCCGCGTTCATCTAAAAGAGGGCGCCTCTGTTCTGAGGAGTATATATTCTCAGTCACGTTCGCGAGCGGGCTTGGTTGCACCCTCGTGAAATTAATTAACTGTCTGAGTGTTTAAAAGAGGGATCAGTGTGCATATGCATGTTTGTTGTTGTATTGGGAAAGGCCTGTTATTTATGTGTGAATGGTACCATTTTAAATGTTGCAATTATGTCTGAATACCTGAGACACCCCTGTTGCTGACGCTGTCAGTGGAATGGTCCACCTGCAGGGTGTGCGCAGGTACCCCTTATAATGGGGATGTTTCTCACTTGTTGGAGAGACGTGTGTCTATGTGCTTGATAATCCTCAGACGTGTGAGTAGTGTGTGTTTTGTGAAACCTGAACTTTTTCATTGTGAGCCTTTGGCTAATTGTTTTTGTATTCTTTTGGCTTCTTATAGCCTGTTTTTTTGTAAATAGTGTATATAGATATATTTTTCTGTATTTTCTTTGTTTTGTCACTGTTTTTCACTGGTGGTGAAAATAAAAGGCAAAAACACAATCTCTGCCTCCTGCTGTGTGCCATCACTCCGAGACCTCTCGACATTCTACTTTTCAACATGCATTCACAAACCTAACCATTTTTAGAAAAGGAAGTATCATCTGCAATCATAGTAATTCAGTCAGCTGGAGTCATGCCACAGTGAAAATTGAGGCCCCATACCGACACAAACAATGTAAGACACATCCATTTTGTCTTTATGATGTGACCCTCATGTGACATGTAACATGTGACCCTCAGAAGCAATACATTACTCATGTCAATGTAGTCTAGTAACTTTGAGTAACTTTGCCCAACAGAGGCTATGTGACACATGATCTGTAAGTATCTGTAATATGGAAATTGAAAAACTCAGTGTATGGGTTATTGAAACCCTAGTTAGGCCTACTGTGTAAAAAACAAAATAATTTGTTTTGCCATTGTCGCAGGACAGAAGACTTTGTCTTTGTCTCTAATATAATCTTGCCGTCACTTCCAGCTTTTGAGATTCCATCAGGCCCAGTTGATCTCCTTCTGTGGAACAGGATTGCTGCAGGAAGCCTTTTGTTATCATCTCATCTCAGGCATGTGTGTGCTAGTGTGTGGAAGTGAGAGAGAAAGAAACAGTGTCTCCTTGAAGGCACAGGTTGATGCATATGAGTGCCAAGAACTCTGATTGATATTTTTACAATGTAATTTACCCATGGTATTTATCAATGTTATACAAACTGTCTTGAGAATCTAAACTCTAAAATTAAAAATCTAAATCTAAATCTAAAATGCCACACATCAAAAAGGTGTGTGAAGATTTAGAGTTAGTAACTTCAAAGTGTTAGCCTAAGGAAAGCCACTAGTCCAGACAGTCCAGACACACTAGCTGAGGTGTTTAGCAGAGTGATTACTCAGTTGTCAAACTGATGAATGACTGATGGCTCCCCAGTTCATACCTGTTGAGAAGAGATTTGTAATACCCTGAGAATAAGGCTTGGATTTTAGAATGGCATTTTTAGAATCATCTTACCCACATCTATATTATGTTTATAGACAGCAGGTCTACCATACCAGTTGACTGAAATGTGCAAGAGAATTAAACTTAACGTGATTAGAGTCCTTTAGTAAAATGGCAGCAGGAAATCTGAGGTCAGCCTTGCAACAACATAATATGTTCTCCTATGTTAGTGGAAACATAGGTGGGTGTAGTAGTTTCTCCAAAAGTCTGGTCGTCATGCGGGTAAACAAGAGTATACATCTTTCGCTTCTGAGTTTAGGCCCAAGTTCCCTAAAAATGCAAATGCATGTCTTGTTATATTTTGGAATCTTTTGTATTATTTCAGTATTCATTTTTAATTGTTTCTAGTACTTCAAGTACACACTTTTTGCGTAGTCTAGTCAACACTGGCTGTCATTCTGTGACTAAACAGTTAAAGTAACCACAGGAACTCTGAGGTCAGTTTCTGCCGTTAACTATTCTCTGCTCTCTTCTCTTCTCTAACTATTCTCTGCTCTCTTCTTTGTTCATGTGAACAGGGTGGACTTTGGTCATGCTGCCTATCCTTGCGCTCAGTCTTCACAAAGGTAAAGAAAATCATCAGTTACTCAGGTGCAAAATGTTAGCCAAAACATGGTAAACATCAATGTCACAGGCTTTATTTGATGAGTCTTCTGTTTCTGCTCATAAACTCACTTAATTGTATACAATTTCTTTTGTTGTTGTTTTGCCATAAAAAAAACAATTAATTATTAAATATGAACATACACTCTGGTTATTGTAGTCTGAAGCATCAATACAAAACCATGTAATGTAGACTTACATGATTGATTGTAAATAATTTTGTCTCCACAGTGGCAAGTGTCCCTGAGTCTGTGCTCGTCCTTGAGGGAGACACTATCACCCTGATCATGAAAGGCAATGACGCCGTGGATCCAGATGTTGCAATCTGGAACTTTAATGACTCAAGTGACATTGTCAGATATTATCCACATTATAGTAAATCTCGACAGCTAAGAGTCTCACCCCTTTACAAGGGTAGAGTAGAGTTTGATAGGACTAACTTCTCTCTGAAGCTAAAGAACCTGATGAAGATTGACAGTGGACAATACAGTGGAGAGATAAATGGTGAAGAAGGAAAGACTGTTGTGAAATATAGTGTTTCTGTGCTTGGTAAGTAAATATATTTACAGTAAGTACATCTCTAGTGGCATACGTGTATTTATTTAAATTTGTTTATCTATTTGATACAGTATATTTCCATTAAAATGTGGTGCGGTGCACATGCAGTGTGCATTTGTGCGGTTCACGAGTTAACAAAAACCTAATCAGTCAGAAATAAAGATTGAAAGAAGACAACAGCAAAATGTAATCTTTGTCAGTAGTAGGCCTAATCAGTAGAGATAGGGTACTATTTTAAGAGATACTTGCAACTTGCAACTTTACATGTCATTTTCATTAGGAGGGCCCTTTAAGTTTCTGTATGCACTGTTTCTGTTAAACTGATATAACATCAGAGACGGTGTCTAAATGATCTTCGATAACATCATAAAAATAATATTTAGTTTTAAAGCTGCTATGTGGCATTTTCTTAGGTTAAAACATTTTAAAATTGCCTATGAAAACAGTATGAACAAGCAACCAACTGTTTTGACATAATAAAAAAAAAAACACCTGTTGTGCACTAAAACTATAGTGGGTGGCCAGAAAGTAAATGCAAACGACTATAAAATGAAAATGAAAATACCACACAGCTGTAAGCTAGCACATAGTCAGGACAACTCAAATATGGCAAAAGTCAAATTCAAATATTGTGTATAATGAAAACAAAGTTTATAAGTCACAAAGTTTATAAGTCAACTGGGTGAACAGGTCTTGTTTCTTGTTTCATCCTGAAGGGACTTGTTTACCCATTGAAGGGCCATATTGATCCCACTTATATGTCCACTTGTAAAACCAGAAGAGAAACTTCACACAATGCATCTAAAATGTAGTGGTACAGTTTCATGGCTTCCGCTTATAAACAAATAGTTTCACACCAATTTAACTGGAAACAAACATTGTATAGAGCTCATTAACAGTCTCTCCTTTACTTTTTTACTCTGACTTTCATTGAAGTTGCACTGCGATTAGTGAATGGTCTGCTTATGTGTGATATGAAGACATGAATCTGAAGCACAAAACCTGTTGCCATTAACAGTGGTCATTATTCCTACTGAATGTTGAGATCCATTCAAAAACAACGTACATACTGCAGCATTATAATACTATATAATAATATTTACAACTAACAATTAACAATACAAAACACAAGGTGAATGTCTGAATGCAAGTTTATATAAAGGGCCAGAGAGTGCCAGTGATGCCCAGTAGTCAGGCTACTGGCCTCTCTTGGTTACTTCTCGACACACCCCTGCTTGTGAAAACGTTACCTATAGTGCCCATTTTGAAACAAGATGGGGGTTCAGTAGCACAGGTATGGGTATATTATGTGACCAAGTATCAGATCAGGACCTACTGCCAACAAAACACCTGGAAAAGACAAACACCTACTGCAAAGATTTCTGAGGGGATAACGGATACCAAAGAGAACACTAAATACATTAGCAAGTTGGGTACCCCATGCTAGTTCTTCAAAGGATTTTGAACTCTTATAGTCTATACCAGTTGACATAATAAAACACACTGTCAGGAATCATTTAGTAGAACACCTGTTTATGTTTTGTTTGACTGTATAATGCAAGCCAACTGAATAGGCCTAGGGCTATAGGCTAAGCCTAACTATAACTGGGAATATTACAATTTTTGAGAAGACATGGACTGATAAACTTATTGCAGCGCAGCTGCAGCATTGGTCAGTATGTTACACTGATCTGATTGATGACGCTACCTTATGTGACATTAAGATGCATTTAAAAAGCACACAAACACACACCATTAGATGCAAAGGAAATAAAAAGTCTTCTTTGGTGCAGGCAGTTATCAGAAAATGAGGCAGGCCTATGGAGTGGAAATAAACAAAAGACAAAATGAACAAGAGAGTCATCATATTGTGACCAAATAAATGATAAAAGCCAAAACCTCCAGTTTCAGATTTAGATCTAAGATTAAAAGTTATGCATAATTTATGCCTGGACCTGCTTGGAGGGTGAGGGCCTAGAGAGTACAAATCAGCTGAACAGCTTTTTCTGCCGTTTTGAAAGCAGCAGCAATAACACAGTCAGCATCTCACTGCCTCTCCCCCCTCCACATCTATCTTAAATATCAGACAATCTGATATTGTAGTTTTGCCATAAATAAAAAAACACAATTAATTATTAAATATGAACATACACTCTGGTTATTGTAGTCTGAAGCATCAATACAAAACCATGGAATGTAGACTTACATGATTGATTGTAAATAATTTTGTCTCCACAGTGGCAAGTGTCCCTGAGTCTGTGCTCGTCCTTGAGGGAGACACTATCACCCTGATCATGAAAGGCAATGACGCCGTGAATCCAAATGTTGCAATCTGGAACTTTAATGACTCAAGTGACATTGTCAGATATTATCCACATTATAGTAAATCTCGACAGCTAAGAGTCTCACCCCTTTACAAGGGTAGAGTAGAGTTTGATAGGACTAACTTCTCTCTGAAGCTAAAGAACCTGATGAAGATTGACAGTGGACAATACAGTCTAGAGATAAATGGTGAAGAAGGAAAGACTGTTGTGAAATATAGTGTTTCTGTGCTTGGTAAGTAAATATATTTATAGTAAGTACATCTCTTGTGGCATATGTTTCTTATTTAAATTTGTTTATTCATTTGATACAGTATATTTCCATTAAAATGTGGTGCGGTGCACATGCAGTGTGCATTTGTACTGTTCACGAGTTAACAAAAACCTAATCAGTCAGAAATAAAGATTGAAAGAAGACAACCGCAAAATGTAATCTTTGTCAGTAGTAGGCCTAATCAGTAGAGATAGGGTACTGTTTTAAAAGATAATGTACTATTATAAAAGATAAGGTACTATTATAAAATGAAAATGAAAATGCCACACAGCTGTAAGCTAGCACATAGTCAGGACAACTCAAATATGGCTAAAGTCAAATTCAAATATTGTGTATAATGTAAACAAAGTTTATAAGTCAACAGGGTGAACAGGTCTTGTTTCTTGTTTCATCCTGAAGGGACTTGTTTACCCATTGAAAGGCCATATTGATCCCACTTATATGTCCACTTGCAAAACCAGAAGAGAAACTTCACACAATGCATCTAAAATGTAGTGGTAAAAAGTTTCATGGCTTCCGCTTATAAACAAGTACTTTGTCACACCAATTTAACTTGAAACAAACATTGTATAGAGCTCATTAACAGTCTCTCCTTTACTTTTTTTACTCTTGACTTTCATTGAAGTTGCACTGCGATTAGTCAATGGTCTGCTTATGTGTGATATGAAGACATGAATCTGAAGCACAAAACCTGTTGCCATTAGGAGTGGTCATTATGCCTACTGAATGTTGAGAAGATCCATTCAAAAACAACGTACATACTGCAGCATTATAATACTATATAATAATATTTTAAAAAATCAGTAAATGAGGACCTCACTTGAATTGTGTCTGTGTGTTTGCACTGTGTGTGATTGTAGTAGCTACCCCTGTATTGACTGTGGAGCCCGTCTTGTCCAGTGGTGACATGACGGTTACCTGTATAACAGGGGAACTATTCCTGACCTCCACCTGTAAGAATCACAACTGCACACAAAAAGAACAGACTGCATTGTGATGCTGCGCAGGGTGAGCGCATCATCACGGCCTCAGAGTCATCCGCCATTCAGCACATGCAACGCCATGTCCTCATGCAAACTTTCCTTTCCCTCCTTTGCTGCTGTATGCGAGTTGCCTTAAATCACTGCGTGAGAATTTGTTATATTCGGTATTGTTTTGTCTGTGGCTAAACATGGATGCATACATGGTTAACTGCAACAAACATTCCACGAGTACAAACATTTCCACACACGCACAAATCACATCACACAACTTTGTTTCACTTTCACATGTCTGGTTTATTTAAAAAAAAAAAACATCGTCATACAAAGCTCTGTATTGCCTCTGCGATGTCGCTTGTTTCAGCAAATGTTTAGCTAGCATTGTTAAAACTGGTCTTACCGTAGTGGCAACGCTTCCGCGTTCATCTAAAAGAGTGCGCCTCTGTTATGAGGAGCATATATTCTCAGTCACGTTCCCGAGCGGGCTTGATTGCACCCTCGCGAAATTAATTAACTGTCTGAGTGTGTAAAAGAGTGATCAGTGTGCATATGCATGTTTGTTGTTGTATTGTGAAAGGCCTGATATTATTTGTGTGTGGATGGTACCATTTTAAATGTTGCAATTATGAGTTGCTGTTGCTGACGCTGTCAGTGGAATGGTCCACCTGCAGGGTGTGCGCAGGTACCCCTTATAATGGGGATGTTTCTCACTTGTTGGAGAGCTTCCTTGTGAACAGACGTGTGTCTATGTGCTTGATAATCCTCAGACGTGTGAGTAGTGTGTGTTTTGTGAAACCTGAACTTTTTCGTTTTGGTGTATTTTCTTTTTGTTTAGTCACTGGCTCACTGTTTTTCACTGGTGGTGAAAATAAAAGGCAAAAACACAATCTCTGCCTCCTGCTGTATTCGTGTGCCATCACTCCGAGACCTCTCGACATTCTACTTTTCAACTTGCATTCACAAACCTAACCATTTTTAGAAAGGGAAGTGTCATCATCTGCAATCATAGTAATTCAGTCAGCTGGAGTCATGCCACAGTGAAAATTGAGGCCCCATACCGACACAAACAATGTAAGACATCCATTTTGTCTTTATGATGTGAGTCTCATGTGACATGTGACATGTGACCCTCAGAAGCAATACATTACTCATGTCAATGTAGTCTAGTAACTTTGAGTAACTTTGCCCAACAGAGGCTATGTGACACATGATCTGTAACTATCTGTAATATGGAAATTGAAAAACTCAGTGTATGGGTTATTGAAACCCTAGTTAGGCCTACTGTGTAAAAAGAATAATAATAATTTGTTTTGGCATTGTCGCAGGACAGAAGACTTTGTCTTTGTCTCTAATATAATCTTGCTGTCGCTTCCAGCTGTTGAGATTCCATCAGGCCCAGTTGTGGATCCTTCTGTGGATCAGGAGTGCTGCAGGAAGCCTTTTTGTTATTATAGTTACAGCTGGAGTATGCTGCTGGGGGAAACAGCTAGAGAAGAGGTAGAGAAAAGTGCATTATGATTGGCCTTTGGAAAGCATTTGTTATTCTTGCTTATGATTTAACAGAAGGAGGCACACCCCTAAGGCACCTGGCTGATAAACGGAGGGTAAGGCAGCATATGAAACCCCCTCCACATCTATCTTAAATTTCAGACAATCTGACATCCTTCTTATTTTTAGATGTAGCAACCCAAAGAAAAGTCCTAGCCCTGACAACATCTGTGGCAGTGTCTTAAGGCGCCGTGCAGAACAGTTGACTCCTGTACTCACTGATATTTTTAACTCTTCTCTTAACCTTTGCAAAATCCATACCCTGTGGAAAACTACAATTCTGTTCTACAGACCTACAGAACCCAATGACTTCTGAGCAAATGTCTGGAGCATTTTGCAAAGACCCACATTGTGTTTCAAACCCACAATCTCATGGAACCCCTGGAATTTGCCTATCAAGCCTCCAAGGGGCTGGAGGATGCAATTGTGACACTAATGCACCTTTTGCACATGCACCTTGAGAAAACAGACTCAAGATTTTATTCGTGAACTTTTTTCTGCTTTTAACATCACCAAAAACTCTTGTCTTATTCACTGGATTATGGATTACTTACCTGTAGAGCCCAGTGAGTCAGAGTAAACTCTTCTTCTTCCTTACCTGTAGAGACTAGTGAGTCAGAGTAAACTCTTCTTCCTTACCTGTAGAGACTAGTGAGTCAGAGTAAACTCTTCTTCTTCCTTACCTGTAGAGCCCAGTGAGTCAGAGTAAACTATTCTTCTTCCTTACCTGTAGAGCCCAGGGAGTCAGAGTAGGCTCTTTTTCTGTCTGATTCAATGACAACATCCACAGGTTCTCCACAGAGATGTGTTTTATCATCCCTACTTTTTATATTACATACAAATTCATGCAATAGCACTTTACCTAACAGGCACTTTGTTAAATACGTGGACAACATAGCCTTAGTGAGCCACCGAGAGAATGGAGAGGGAGATCATGGTCCAGTTCTAGATTATTTTTAGACTGATGCAATAAGTCAAACCTCGTTTTAAACACTAATAAGAATAAGGAAATGTCTATTGATTTTATGAGGTCATAAGCATCCTCTGCCGCAGTCATTAAGGGAAAGACTATTCAGGCTACAAGACAACAAGATGAAATGGGACTCATGGACTGATCTCTTGCATACTAAGACACAGCGAAGAATGTACTTCTTAATATTTTCAAAAACCTGCTTGTTTTTAATGTCCACAACCAAATGTGCCAGATGTTTTATACTGCTTCTATTGAAAGTGTTCTAACTTATTGTGTTTTATGCTGGTTTGGCAATGCCACTGAGGTACAGAAAAAGTCAGTCAGAAAGGCACTAAGCTACTTGGGATTGTTCTGCCAAGTATGGAGAGCATTTATAAGGTCAGACTGGTGAAAAAGGGAAATAACAACATCTGTGACTATACACACCAACTGGCCTCTTTATTCAAACTGCCATCTCAATGTTGTTTTTATCCCCCCCTCTTGACCAAAAACAGGTCCATATTTTCATTTATCTTACAAGCAAAAAAAAGCATTAAATGAGGCAAAGTAAGCCATGCAAAGTCATGCAGCTGGCCTAAACCCAATGGGTAATGTGCTAGTGTAGGTAAAGAATGTTCCTTATGTTGTCTGTGGCTGTCTGATATGTTTGCTGCCTGTGTCGTATGTTTGATGTCCTATAATAAATGCTTATGATTGTGATTATGTTGCAATTCCAACTGGCCCATGGGGTCAATAAAGCTATTACTATTACTATTACTATTACTATTACGTGAGTTTTTTGAACTACCAGAAAATTGTTTTGGTGTGTTTCCTAGTCGGTTGGGACATTTTTGGGGACATTTTTGGGGACACCTCCAGCCAGGGACAGGTCTTCAAAATCTGGGACTGTCCCCGGAAATCGGGAACGTCTGGTCACCGTACTGTTGTTGTCCATGACTGACAGCATGTTGTTCTCTCTGCCACAGAACTTATTATATTATATTTGCGTCTGCTGATAAGCTATGGAGTAGGCTGTTCTCAAGAGGAAGAAGAGACACACAAGATCCAACAATTCTGATGAGCTGAAAAGTGCTATCAAAGCAACCTGGGCTTTAATAACACCTCAGTGTCACAAGCGGATTGCCTCCACATTAATTTTTTAATATATTACATTTTTATATCTTAAATATATATCTTTCTTTGGTCTAATGCAATATTCTAGTTGTCTAATTATATATTCTAGTAAAATGAGCATAAGGGTAAGATGAGCCACCCATTCTGACTTGGGAGCTGTAAACAAATTCGATCATTCCTTACATTCTGTGAAAAAGGCAGTGAAGTTTGGGGTAAGTTAGACCTATTAAATTAAAGTACTAGTTGTTTCTGTTACCCAGACATCTCAAAATAACATATTTTAAATTTGCAATAGCAAAAAAAACAATATATTTTCCAAATGTCCATGCCCTGCTGATGTGATTTAACATGCATTGTCCAAACTTTCACCATATGATAGGCAATGCATAGTTCTGTGTGTATTTCAGTGGAATTAAATGGTTTTGAAACACTTTGATTTTCAATGGACAGTTATTCATGGGGCTGAAAAAGGTAGTGAATCCCAAAATGTGTAATGTTAACATTCACATTCACATTCAGCTTGGCCAGTGTGGGGGTGCACTATAAAGGTATCTGCTATTACAAGATTTAACCTAGCCTACTTGTATGACCTAGTAGGCCTATTGTTGCAGAGCAGGTTCGCATTAAAGTGAAAGTAGGCATTTAATTTGTACAGCCTTCATATCACGTGACAGAAGGCCTTACCTGGATTGGTTGTAAAAGTGAAAGTAAATGTTATTGGCACATTCAAACCAAGTACCTAAATTCAAACCATCAGATTTCTCTGATGTGAAATCTGTGCAGGAGCAGGGGTAAGTAGCTCTATACTGTTAAGCCTTTATCCCCTCATGTTCTTGTTTAATAACCGTCGGATGCCACGAATCCGCGAAGAAACCATTTTGATTGAGTAGTTAATATTTTGGTATTTTTAGGCTACAGAGAAATATGATCTATTATAGGCCTACTTTATTTGTTACTGGTATTAACGTATGGCGGCACAGTAGGTATTTTATAGGCCTAGTACTAACGTTACATTGTGAATATAATCACACCCTATGCTGTTGACAGTTGCAGCTTAGCGTAGTCTATCATTTGCCTACGTTTAATTTTCTTACACGGGGAATTGGCTACCTCTACCTCTGGTGGTCTTGCATACATTTGGCTTAATATTAACGATAACGACCCATAATAGATTAGTGTCTCCATTTCTATACAGACGGACCTAGACTACAAAACTTCTACAATCGTATCCTACGGAATGGATGGAAAATGGATTTTGTTTCTCCTTGCTGCCATTCACGCAGGTTGGTACTATGCTTGAGCACTGTTAAAATAAGCTAAACAAATATGAGACAAATTATTATTGAAAAGTAAAATTCAACCTTCAGCACTCCTTAAATATCTTGTGACCGTAAAAAAAAAAAAAAAAAACAGACTGACACTTCTGTGGCTTTAAAAAGTCTCTGAATCAATCATGAATAGCCTATTTCAACTGTCTCTGCCTACATGGAGTCACATGACCAGAGCTGTTAACACTTTAGTTGCATCAAAGTTCTCGAACAAAATCTTAGAAAAGTATGTTAATTTAAACATGCCACCAAGATTTTTTGTAGGCTACACATACTGTTTAAGGTGTTTAGTATTAATGTATAGCCTACCACTGCAGTATGTCAACCTTGTTCAGTGGTGGTGACTTAGAATGAGTTAGTTGGTGGTTACTGTTGTGACCTTTGGAAGGGATAATACAATAGTCAATCAGATTTTTCCAATTTATGCAATAGCAAATTTTACAGAATTAACAGTTTTCTCTGTGCAGTCATCAAAACATGGATATATCTCAGTCAGAAATATAATGAAGACTTTCTCAGAAATATAATGAAGACACTGTTACCATTCTGCCTCCACAGTGGCCAGTGCCCCAGAGTCTATGTTTGCTCTAGAAGGAAACTCTGTCATCTTAATGATGCAGAAACATGGCAACCTGGACCCAGATGATGCTGTCTGGATAGTTAATCAAACAAAAGATGTTTTGCGATACTATCCACACCATCCCCAATCTCATCAGCTAAGGGTCCCAGCCCCTTATAAGGGCAGAGTAGAGTTTAATAGCATCACCTTCTCTTTGGAGTTGAAGAACCTGCAGAAGACTGACAGCGGACTCTACAGAGGAGAGATAAATGCTGAAGGGGGAAAGAATGTTGTGGAATACAGGCTCTCTATTGTCGGTAAGTTACGCTAGAAATACTAAATCAATCAACACTCATAATTGTCATCATGATTAATGCAAACCATTAACAATTACACACATTTTTTTGTGTGTGTGTTTATAGAGCCAGTATCTGCTCCTGTCCTGATCGTGGAGCCTGTCCCACCCAGTGGTGACCTCTGGAATGTGTCCTGTAGAGCAGGCGACCTCTCTCTGACCACCACCTGTAACAGTAACACATGCACACAAGAGGAGCAGACTATGTCCTCAAGCCTTGCTGTCTCTGTTAAAGATGGTGTCATTACCTGCAGTCATAGTAATTCAGTCAGTTGGAGTCATGCCACAGTGGAAATAAGTAAGAAATAACATTGAGGGATAATATTTTGTGCTGCTGTTCTTTAGACTCAGTATGACAGTCAGATTTTGACTTCATTTTAGTCATCATGACAGCAGTGGAATAACATTTTATTCTATTTTTACAGAGCAGCTTTTGGGAGAACAGAATATATTGTTTCCTGTTGCTGGTGGATTATTCATATTGATACTTATTGGAGCGGTAATTTGTGGAGTCTTTCTCAAGCGAATAAAGAGTCTAGGTACAGTACAACTTGGGCTATATCACCATTAAAATGTAATTTGTTATACAACAGCTAGGTCCAGTCAAACTGTTTTGATGATTAAATGAGACACATTCTATGCGTCACTAGGAGTGCTTTATCTATACTATATACCATGGGTGACTTTACATCTCCCCATTTTTCATTGAGAGAACCTCCAAACCATTGATTAACTGTTGCATCGTGTTGCAAATGTTCCTATGAAGCATGTACTGTGTCTGCCCTCTAATAATTTCCTTCGGCTAACAACTAATACTAACTAACACACAAAAATCTATCTGTTTAATCATAACTGTGTATTCTAAGCAGCCTACTCTTCTACCACTTGTTTTCATTCACGTATAATGTGCTTTTCATTTGCAGTTGCCAGCACCCCA
Source organism: Tenualosa thibaudeaui (assembly GCA_027481765.1). Classification (NCBI taxonomy): domain Eukaryota; kingdom Metazoa; phylum Chordata; class Actinopteri; order Clupeiformes; family Clupeidae; genus Tenualosa; species Tenualosa thibaudeaui. The sequence continues at coordinate 6,468,426 of JAIFZK010000227.1, forward strand.
AAGAAGTTATTGGGGGTAAGTGCACAGTGTTTTCCCCAACTAATTTCCAAATGAACCCATTTCCACCGTGACAGTCATAGTCATATCAGTACCATGTCATGGGTGGTTGTGCTTGCGATAGTGAAGTTTAGCTCAGTGGGGGCACTAGATGGCAGCACTGTATTGCAAATTCTTGAAAAGCCATGTGATCACACCACATAACCCATTCTTCTGTGTCTTTCAGAAACAAATCAGATCTAACATTGTCGTCAGTTGTGTATTTTTCTCTAAAAGATGTAGGAAAAGCATGCCAGAATTCAGTAAGATCTGGTCTCTGTTTCATACTTCATTCAAACTCCTGAGAAATAGTCTACTGTCCAAGGCCAATTACTGTAAGTTCAGTTTATGTTAAACTTAAAGGTTAGGTTTGTGTTTTTACGTGTAAAGCCTTGTTTTCTGATAGTTTATGAAGAAATACAATGGTTAAGATTGAACGTTTGACGAATGCCTCTATTCTGAAAATATTTGGTTGTTGCGATAGCATCTGCCCCCACCCCCTTACAGGCTACAGAATGGCTGTCACCTTCCCTAAAACACATTACAGTTTCATTTGTAAAGATGTGAAACTCACCGATTGGTTAGTGATGTTCACTGATCATTTCCCTTTTCTGTTCCCAGAAACTAAGACCAGGATCAGCAGAGAAGAGGCAAAACCCGTGTACACCCAGGCATACATCCCCTCTTGTTGAGAAAGACCACTCACAGGTGAAATGATCAAGAATATTAGTTACAAAACAGTTCATTAGAGAAACAGCACAGACACTTTGTGAAATTGTGCTATCGGAACAGGGTATTATTCCTCTTCCATATATCCCTTTTTATTCTCAGACCCCAGGATCAACACTGAAGAAGCGAGGCCCTGCTCCAATTAGAGATCACTCCTCTGTTGTTTTAGATCTCTCACAGGTGAGATCATTGATTCTGTAATTGAAGTTCATAAGGACTTTAAGGTGAACACAAAATGACAGATTGGTATTGGTTGGTGAATGAATGAATTTGGAGATGTGCTAAGCATACACCTTTTGTTGATACACTGACAGGGATAAAAGGATATGACTTACTGTAACCTTCCATAGATTAAAAGGGACATAGAATGGACCTTGGCTTTGTTGAATTAGGAGAGGTTGTGCATGGCCACAGAACTGTTATGAACATGAAATCTAATTGACATGAAACATAATTGTGTCATATGTCATATTCATATGTAAATCCCAAACTTGGAAATAGCCACTACTAAAATGGGCAAATTGGAACAAAGCCTGTCTGTGACGTTATGTCTCAAATCAACTGTTGTTCAGTTGTTAGTATCAAAGAGGTCATTTAGCCCAAATGGACAATTTCAATCCCCAGTCTAAATATAAGATTGTCAAGGGGCTTGTAAATTACATTTTAGTTTATTTTTGATAAATCAAAGTTGAATATATGCTATTTAGCAGAGAAAAAATACTCAATATGCAATGCAATGCAGAATGCAATACTCCATTTATCTATTCTATGTCCCCTTTGATGAATGATCCAATGTGGGAATACATCTGCCCAGAACCTAAAGGAACAGCCTTAGTTTTTTTGTAATAATATGGTTTCAGTTTGTAAGTCTGTTTGTGTTTGTCTCTTCCAGCAATTCAGTTAAAATCCCTACGTGTGAGGTGTAGCCCCAGCACAACCATGAAGTCCACAGAGCCTAAGCAAGTTGATGATATAAGTGTATACACTCAGATGTGTGTAACATGTGAAGAGTTCAAGAGACACAAGACAGTGCTCGGGTATTACCAAAGTAGAGTAGAGTTACTTTATTGATCCTGAGGGAAATTAAGGTGTCCAGCAGCATACATATACATATTGAATTGATGCTTTCATCCAAAGCAAGCCAGATTCATACTGATTGGTTCAAAATTAAATGATTAGATTATTGGTACGATAAGATTGTTGGGCAGTTATTATTTCTCCACCACACTCATAGTATGCTTTGAATCTATGTAGATACAGGGTACATTTTATATTCATTTTAATTTCTCTTTATGTATTTTTTTCATTTACATTTTCACATTTAACCTACACTACAACCTATAGGACGCCTTAAATTGGAATATTTTAGGCTTAACTTTATCCTTAATGAAAAAAGTCACATTCTGCGACACTAGTATGCTCCAAAGTTTTTTTTTTACTGAAATGTGACATTTCAGCTATGTGCCCTTCATTAGACATGATGATGTTTATGTAAAAACAAAATTGGGTGTGGACTTTGACTTTTTATATTGTTTCACTTTCTGTTCTTCTGCAACCAGATATGTTGAGACAGATTTTACAAACACACCTGATCAGGCTTATATTTGTTGAATTTTGTACATATTTTTGTGTGTTTAAATGTGTCTTATTGTGTTGTTTGCTGTGTGTAAGCAGTGGAGCTGGTGTGCACAAATAAATGCTAAACTTGTGTGGGCCCTGTATTAAATACAATGGACGAGTGCATGAGACCACAGATTTTTGGTTAGTGGGAGAATTAAAACTATTTTTATAATATTTAAGAAGTAATTCTAGTTGTCAATTTTTTTGTCACTCTGGTCAGTAGGAAATGCATTACTTCCCACGTTTCTGCAGCTTTAGTAGCTGTTGGGAGAATGAATTCCTCTCATTTTTGTCTGTTGTTGGTCCAAGTACCACACCACAGTTTTTAAACACGATAACCATTGCATCACTTGTACAGAGCATGCGTGTGGTAAGTTTCATTTCACTGTTCTTGTGGTCAGCTTCTCACTGACCTATATTTGCTTTGACCTGCTTTCTGTCACTGCTTCATCAGTCTGCCCTTGTCATGACGGTAGAAGAGGCTGATGGATGACAGAGATGGATACAAAATGTATATTGCTTCTTGTTGCAGTTCTTCACAGAGGTATCTGCTGCGACATCTGTCTAGACATGGTTAGATTGGAAAACATGTAACATCTGTCTAGACATGGTTAGATATGAGAAACTAGTTAAATAAGATCATGTGCAGTCTTAGTGAAACTTTCGTATCTAATATATTTCACACTGCTGAAATTTTACCCTCTCATGCTATGAGATTTTAAGCACTCTGTTACCTTCCACAGTGGCCAGTGCCCTGGAGTCTGTGTTTGCTCTGGAGGGGAACTCTGTCATCCTGACCATGAAGAGAAATGACAGCCTGGATACAGATAATGCACACTGGACCTTTAATCAATCATGTAATGTTGTCAGATATTATCCACATTATAATGTATCTCGCCAGCTTAGAGTCTCAGCCCCTTACAATGGCAGAGTAGAGTTTGATAACACCACCTTCTCTCTGGAACTGAAAAAACTGATGAAGAATGACAGTGGACTCTACACCGGAGAGATAAATTCAAGGACGGGAAAGACTGTTGTTGAATACAGGCTCTCTATTTATGGTGAGTTTCAGTTCCCATGCAAAATTCACTCAAAATGATGGTACATACACTTCAGACATGAAGGTCAATGTAATATTGAGATGCGTTAAATAGTATCATTTACTGTTGAAGATTTCACTTTAACACTTTACAAAATAGATGTAAAGATGTAAAGCCTCATACCTCTGACTAAATATGAGTACTGCATTAATACTCCATCCCAGCCTTCCACTATTTAAAATAAAATGTAATGTATTTAGTTTACATTAACATTTAAAGTGCACTAGCTCAGGCCAGCCCAGGTATACATTGAATCACCTGAATTTGAATCACCTGAATTTGAATCACCTGAATGTGTGTGTATTTGTGCTGTTTATTTGCAGAGCCTGTATCTACCCCAGTCTTGACTGTAGAGCCTGTCCCTTCCAGTGGTGACCTCTGGAATGTGTCCTGTAGAGCTGGTGACCTCTCCCTGACCTCCACCTGTAACAGCAGTACCTGCACACAGGAGGAAATGACTGCCCTTTCCAGAATAATCATCTTTATTGAGGATTGGGCTATCATCTGTAACCATAGCAACCCACTCAGCTGGAGACATGCCACAGTAATGCTGTGGAAACGTAATCAATTTAGTGTTTCTGGTAAGCAAAAGTGTGTTTCACAGTGATATTTCAAGGATCAATGACTATGACTCTCTCACTAATTCACTAACATACACACACACATACACCTGTACATTTGTATTTCTCTAAAAATGTGGTATTTGGTTCAGTGCCAGTATGCATGATGATAGCATTTTATGTTGTGTCTTTGCTGAGCTAGAATTTCCCAGTGCTACCAAGCAGCACTTTGAATGGATATTTATGACTGTAGCGGGAGGACTAGGAGGACTACTCATCTGTGGAGTTGTGTATTTTCGAGCACAGCTGAAGAAACAAGGTACAGTAGGGCAGGGTGAATGAGGGTGGAATTCAGTTCCATATTTAAGTGCCACTGTATACATAGAGTATAGTTTACATACTTAACACTTATACTCAGCATGTTAGTGTTACTGGTGATATGCCTACAGTATAGTTGTACTTGTACTTGTACACTTAGCACTTAGACGCAGCATGTCTCTTGAAATGTTTCAGTATTAAATTTTCACTCAAACACAATTTTACATCAGCGGGCATGTTACAATCTAGATTCCTGTATTGTCTTGTGGTGTTCACAGTGTATGACTGGTAAGAATAAAAATCTGTTTTCTGTTTTCTGTGTTTGTGCCACTAACCCAACTGCCAGGTCATGCAGAAAAATCAATATATAACCATGACAGACTACGTTGCCTATGGTTTTAATGGCATAATGTCCATAATATTTAGTATTTGTACAGTCAGTCTATAGGTGGTTATCAGGAAATGGCTACAATGTAACAGCGAAACATTCAGATCAAAGGAGTTATATGGTTTCTTTACAGTTAAAGAGTCTAGCATATTGGTGTGTCTGTATGGCCTGTATGTATGTAAAGCATGCACAACATGCTCTAGCACTCTATAGGTCTTTGCACAGCACTATTAGAATGACAGCTACCATAACTGTGCGTTCACACCAACAGAGCTGTAGCATTGCTTTTGTCTCATAAACCACAGCTGCTAAAATATCTGTGTTCGCTGTTGTCGCTCCAACTGCTCATGACAGGCACTGACATTTCATTTACAGCCAAAACACATAACTAATTTGCATAAAGTTGAGCAATTTTTAACTTCTTTTAGTCACTCTAGTCTAGTGGTGATTTTAGAGGTTTAGTACCTGTTGGTATTAATTAAAAGTTGACCCTTTTTTGCCCTTGCCACCAGTACACAGACAACAACAGGGTTCTCAGGCTGAATGTGAACAGCCTGTGTATGTAGCCAGATGTACAGCAGCTGTTAAAACTGAATGCTAGATGATCGCACGCACTGCTATTTTTTTAAACCACACACAGTTTCCACCCTGTATCAAGTACGGTTTATCTTTAGAACCCTGCGGCTTGGGTTATAGTTCACTAATTGTGTAGGCCTATTTGTGGTACTGCATTTGTGCTGCATATTAACCAACACTCTACATCATTTTTCAGCAGGCAGTTTATTTTCAAACATTTACCAGTCAGTGGAGGTAGGTCTCTCTTTGTCATTTTGTATTTTCAAACAGTCAAACACACATTATGTGGTGTTAGCCCCTTTGATTTTTGTTTCCCTTTGTGTTTCTAATTGTTGAATGCATGTGTTTTACTGCAACTGAATAATTTGCTCTATGCTCTACTGGATATCTTTCATGTTTCATGTTTTACTACTGAGATCCTGGACAAGAATCAGTCTGAGGTTGTTTGCGTGAAGGTGAGCCCCGGCTGTATTCATTCACACCTCCCTCACATTAAACATATTTTTCACACTAAGTAGCTGTATTACCATACATGACGTTACATGATTGGCATTGATAGTGAAATTAGAGATTAGCTCCTTTCCCCAGTGTAAAGACAAAATATAAACATAAACCCAGTCTGTATATATAACCCCATGTCAGACGGGTCTAGGCTGCTAAGCCAGATGATTTGTGAAGTTTTATTCTGCTACTCAGTCCTGTTTGACTGAGAACATGTCAGTTTAAGAAACCACATGTTACTGTTCCTCTAGGTTCATTTGCACTTCCTCTTTTGACTGTGTGGCCATCATCAGATGTGCAGAGACAGAGTTAATCTCAGTCCCCTGCTGTATTACATGTACTGCAGATTAGATTAATGGCACGCAGTCATATTGTTTTTTCGTATTATGATAGCAGATGTTTAGGAATTTGCTATATTCAGAATCTTCATCAGTACCAGTATCATCAGTAGTCAAGGTTTTAATAACCCATTTTGCTGACTTGCCCCCCTCTAGAACACACAGTTACTGAAGTCAGTTGAACGTCCTCCCACTATTTACTGGAAGCTCCAGCACCACACCAGCCTCAACACAGATGTGACAGAGACCCCACAACCAGAATGTATCTACGAGGTTGTAGGGGCGCAGACTCTTACTTAGTAATGTGTCTGCAATTTACATTGCTGTTTTTCAAGATCTCACACAGATGCACTACAGATATGAATGAAAGAATCTGTAGCCTTTGCATCCACATGAGTCTTTACTGATACCTGAGGTTTCTTTTATTTATTCATTTTCTACCACTCTAGCAGGATATACAAGCACAGATGCAGCAACTTATCTTATCCTTTCTCCTTTCTGCACAAATAATACAGTAAATAAAACAGTATAAAAGATAAACATTTTACATTCTTAATTCTGCAGATTCAAATAACCTGTAACAAACATTCAATTACACAGCAATATAGAGCATACATAGGATATTTTCATATATACATATAGAAAATAATGATCATGCCATGACCAATGTTACCACTATACATACACATAAATTTGTTTTTCTATATTAATGTGTACTTTTTATTTAAATAAGAATTTGTGATATGATACTGTACCTCTACAGTGTCACATATACACAGAATGCACATTTTAATGTACCTATATTCATAACATTTTACTTTTGTAAATAATAAACAGTAAAATTCATTTTGGCTTATGTTCTGTTTGCTGTATTGTTTCATTTATACAAACAGTTATGTCTGTGTTCATCTATGTCATGACATGCCAAACTCACAGACGCTTAATTTGTACCAAAGGTAGAACCATTCATTGTGATTGAAAAAACATAAGAGTAACACTTTCTATGAAGCTAGTTTTCATAGCGCATTATAAATGCATTAATTTATCTTTTTTATGCATTTTTTTCATATATGCATTCATAGAGGGTTATAAAGCATTCATAAAGTCTTATGACTAATGACATTAGTATTCATAATTGTTTGTACATTCTCATGACTGTAATCATAAAGCATCATAATGTTATCATATAAGTCTTTACAACTAGAGGTGTCACAAAGCTTTATAAAGTTCTTTAGCCTTGTGATACTAGGGAAATGTTAGCCTGGCTATGCCTTCTGGATTTGATCCCATTGAGCTTGTTGTCTCAGGAGGCATTTAACCTGTCCAATCAATGAACAGAGGGAGGCGTTGTGAATATGCAGAGCTAGAATGCTATCAGTCAAGGGCTGATCCAGTCTTTTTAAAACACCTCCAGCTAGCAATTGATACTCACTACCGAATGTCAAGACTATCTGTATCTGTACAACGAGAGTCTGGTTTTATTACCAAGCTAGGGAAATGTACCAATTAACTTATTCTGTATAATGGACCCTTCTTGATTTTCATGAATAATTATGTGTTCACTTCACTTTACTTCGAGTTTGAGCTGAGCACTTGCAACTCTTTATTATTTGGCATGAGCAATCAGACATATAAAAGGGAAATTAACCAACAGAAGCTTTATAATGCTTTGTGACACTTTAAGTTGTAAAGGTTGATAACATTATAATGCCCTATAAGTACAGTCATTAGAATATATTAACAGTTATGTACACTAATGACACAGTTATGAATACATAATAACCCTTATTGGATGTGTTTATAATGCTTTATGAATACTGGGCTCATAGAAAGTCACTGATAACACTTTCTGTGAACCTGAGCCTAATAATGACTGACAGCATCTATAAGTGTTTACACTCATGATTATACTTTATATGGTGCCATTAAACTTGATAGCTTTGCAATATTTACATGTTCTCATTGTACATATCAAATACTGAAGCATTATAAATCCTGTTGCTGGTGGATTATTCATATCATTGATACTTATTGGAGCGCTAATTTGTGGAGTCTTTTACAAGCGAATAAAGAGTTCAGGTACAGTACAACTTGGGCTATATCACCATTAGAATGTAATTTGTTATACAACAGCTAGGTCCAGTCAAACTATTTCTGATTAAACGAGACACATTCTATGCGTCACTAGGACTTTATCCCTCTATATACCATGGATGACTTCACATCTCCACATTTTTCATTGAGAGAACTTCCAAACCATTGATTAACTGTTGCATCGTGTTGCAAATGTTCCTATGAAGCATGTACTGTGTCTGCCCTCTAATAATTTCCTTCGGGCTAAATAAACTATCTATCTGTTTAATCATAACTGTGTATTCTAAGCAGCCTACTCTTCTACCACTTGTTTTCATTCACGTATAATGTGCTTTTCATTTGCAGTTGCCAGCACCCCAAAGAAGTTATTGGGGGTAAGTGCACAGTGTTTTCCCCAACTAATTTCCAAATGAACCCATTTCCACCGTGACAGTCATAGTCATATCAGTACCATGTCATGGGTGGTTGTGCTTGCGATAGTGAAGTGTAGCTCAGTGGGGGCACTAGATGGCAGCATTGTATTGAAAATGTGTTGAAAATTGTGTTGTAAATGTTTGAAAAGCCATGTGATCGGACCATATATCCCATTCTTCTGTGCCTTTCAGAAACAAATCAGATCTAACATTATGTTCAGTTGTGAATTTTTCTCTAAAGTAGGAAAAGCATGCCAGAATTCAGTAAGATCTGGTCTCTGTCTCATACAGAAATAGTCTACTGTCCAAGGCCATTTACTGTAAGTTCAAGTTCAAACAGTAAACTTAAAGGTTAGGTTTGGGTTTTTACACTTAAAGCCTTGTTTTCTGATAGTTTATGAAGATAGCATTCGCCCCCCACCCCACCCCCTTACAGGCTACAGAACGGCTGCATAGGTGAATGGCTGCCACCTTCCCTAAAACACATTACACTTTCATTTGTAAAGATGTGAAACTCACCGATTGGTTAGTGATGTTCACTGATCATTTCCCTTTTCTGTTCCCAGAAACTAAGACCAGGATCAGCAGAGAAGAGGCAAAACCCGTCTACACCCAGGCATACATCCTCTCTTGTTGAGAAAGACCACTCACAGGTGAAATGATCAAGAATATTAGTTACAAATATTAGTTAAATAATAGTTATGAACATGAAACATAATTGATATGAAACATAATTGTCATATTCATATGTAAATCCTGCAATACTCCATTTATCTATTCTATGTCCCCTTTGATGAATGATCCAATGTGGGAATACATCTGCCCAGAACCTAAGGGAACAGGCCTAGTTTTTTTGTAATAATATGGTTTCAGTTTGTAAGTCTGTTTGTGTTTGTCTCTTCCAGCTATTCCGTTAAAATCCCTACGTGTGAGGTGTAGCCCCAGCACAACCATGAAGACCACAGAGCCTAAACGAGTTGATGATATAAGTGTATACGCTCAGATGTGTGTAATGTGAAGAGTTCAAGAGACACAAGACAGTGCTCGGGTATTATACAAGTAAAGTGACTGGTATTGAATGAATACTTTCATCAAAAGCAAGACAGATTTCACAAAAACATGTCTGATCAGGCTTATATTTGTTGAATTTTGTAAATATTTTTGTGTGTTTAAATTTGTCTTTTTGTGTTGTTTGCTGTCTGTAAGCAGTGGAGCTGGTGTGTACAAATAAATGCTATACTGTATTGAAATGTGTGGGCCCTGTTTTAAATAAAATGGAAGAGTGCGTGAGACCACAGATTTTTGGTTAGTGGGAGAATTAATATAAAAAAGTGGGAGAAAACAATTAAATAATTTTTTTGTCACTCATTGCTTTTGTCAGTCTTGTCAGTAGGAAATGCATTACTTTCCATGATTTTACTGCTTTAGTAGCCGTTACCAGGAGAGTTAAGAATTAATTTCTCTCATTTTTGTCTGTTTTTAAACACGATTAACCATTGCATCACTTATACAGAGCATGCTTGTGGTAAATTTCATTTCACTGATCTTGTGGTCAGCTTTTCCATGACCTATATTTGCTTTGACCTGCTTTCTGTCACTGCTTCATCAGTCTGTCCTTGTCATGACGGTAGAGGAGGCTGATGGATGACAGAGATGGATACAAAATGTATATTGCTTCTTGTTGCAGTTCTTCACAGAGGTACTGTATCTGCTGCAACATCTGTCTAGACATTGTTAGATTGGAGAAAATGTAACATCTGTCTAGACATGGCTAGATATGAGAAAATGTAACATCTGTCTAGACATGGTTAGATATGAGAAACTAGTTAAATAAGATCATGTGCAGTCTTAGTGAAACCTTTGTATCTGTCTGTGTTTGCTCTGGAGGGGAACTCTGTCATCCTGACCATGAAGAGAAATGACAGCCTGGATCCAGATAATGCAGTCTGGACCTTTAATCAATCATGTGATGTTGTCAGATATTATCCACGTTATAACGTATCTCGCCAGCTAAGAGTCTCAGCCCCTTACAATGGCAGAGTAGAGTTTGATAACACCACCTTCTCTCTGGAACTGAAAAACTGATGAAGAACAACAGTGGACTCTACACCGGAGAGATAAATGCAGAGACAGTAAAGACTGTTGTTGAATACAGGCTCTCTATTTATGGTGAGTTTCAGTTCCCATGCAAAATTCACTCAAAATGATGGTACATACACTTCAGACATGAAAGTCAATGTAATATTGAGATGAGTTAAATACACCCACATTTAAAAAATTAAAGATGTGGAAAAATAAATTTATTTATTTATTAATTAACATTGAAAGTGCAGTATTTGCCATAAACAGTCTGGGCATACATTGTATCTCACAGATGTTTTTCACAGGTACCTCATCACCTGAATGTGTGTCTATTTGTACTTTATATTTGCAGAGCCAGTATCTGCTCCAGTCTTGACTGTGGAGCCTTTCCCTTCCAGTGGTGACCTCTGGAATGTGTCCTGTAGAGCTGGTGACCTCTCCCTGACCTCCACCTGTAACAGCAGTACCTGCACACAGGAGGAACTGACTGCCCTTTCCAGAATAATTATCTTTATTGAGGATTCTGTAACCATAGCAACCCACTCAGCTGGAGACATGCCACAGTAATGCTGTGGAAACGTAATCAATTTAGTGTTTCTGGTAAGCAAAAGTGTGTTTCACATGTATTTCAAGGATCAATGACTGTGACTCACTCACATACACACAGACAAAGACACACATCTGTACATTTGTATTTCTCTAAAAATGTGGTATTTGGTTCAGTGCCAGTATGCATGATGATAGCATTTTATGTTGTGTCTTTGCTGAGCTAGAATTTCCCAGTGCTACCAAGCAGCACTTTGAATGGATATTTATGACTGGAGCGGGAGGACTAGGAGGACTACTCATCTGTGGAGTTGTGTATTTTCGAGCACAGCTGAAGAAACAAGGTACAGTAGGGCAGGGCTAATGAGGGTGGAATTCAGTTCCATATTTAAGTGCCACTGTATACATAGAGTATAGTTTACATACTTAACACTTATACTCAGCATGTTAGTGTTACTGGTGATATGCCTACAGTATAGTTGTACTTGTACTTGTACACTTAGCACTTAGACGCAGCATGTCTCTTGAAATGTTTCAGTATTAAATTTTCACTCAAACACAATTTTACATCAGCGGGCATGTTACAATCTAGATTCCTGTAGTGGTGTTGTGTATGACTGGTAAGAATAAAAAAATCTGTTTTCTGTTTTCTGTGTTTGTGCCACAAAAGGGGATCAATATATATTATTATAATGGCTGTCCATATATTTAGTATTTGTACAGGCAATCAACTACAACAAAACATTATTTATATGGTTTCTTTACAGTTAAAGAGTCTAGCATATTGGTGTGTCTGTATGGCTGTATGCATGTAAGGCATGCACAACATGCTCTAGCACTTTATAGGTCTTTGCACAGCACTATTAGAATGACAGCTACCATAACTGTGCGTTCACACCAACAGAGCTGTAGCATTGCTTTTGTCACTCATAAACCACAGCTGCTAAAATATCTGTGTTCGCTGCTGTCACTCTAACCGCTCATGACAGGCACAAAACGCATCATAACTAATTTGCATAAAGTTGAGCAATTTTTAACTTCTTTTAGTCACTCTAGTCTAGTGGTGATTTTAGAGGTTTAGTACCTGTTGGTATTAATTAAAAGTTGCCCCTTTTTTGCCCTTGCCACCAGTACACAGACAACAACAGGGTTCTCAGGCTGAATGCGAACAGCCTGTGTATGTAGCCAGATGTACAGCAGCTGTTGAAACTGAATGCTAGATGATCGCACGCACTGCTATTTTTTTAAACCACGCACAGTTTCCACCCTGTATCAAGTACGTTTTATCTTTAGAACCCTGCGGCTTGGGTGATAGTTTACTAATTGTGTAGGCCTATTTGTGGTACTGCATTGTGATGCATATTAACCAACACTCTACATCATTTTGCAGCAGGCAGTTTATCTTCAAACATTTACCAGTCAGTGGAGGTAGGTCTCTCTTTGTCATTTTGTATTTTCAAACACACATTATGTGGTGTTAGCCCCTTTGTTTCTAATTGTTGAATGCATGTGTTTTACTGCAACTGAATAATTTACTCTATGCTCTACTGGATATCTTTCATGTTTCATGTTTTACTACTGAGATCCTGGACAAGAATCAGTCTGAGGTTGTTTGCGTGAAGGTGAGCCCCAGCTGTATTCATCCACACCTCCCTCACATTAAACATATTTTTCACACTAAGTAGCTTACATGATCGCTATTGACAGTGAAATTAGAGATTAGCTCCTTTCCCCAGTGTAAACCCAAAATGTAAACATAAACCCAGTCTGTATATATAACCCCATGTCAGACGGGTCTAGGCTGCTAAGACAGATGATTTGTGAAGTTGTATTCTGCTGCTCAGTCCTGTTTGACTGAGAACATGCCAGTTTAACTTCCTCTTTTGACTGAGTGGCCATCATCAGATGTGCAGAGACAGAGTTAATCTCAGTCCCCTGCTGTATTACATGTACTGCAGATTAGATTAATGGCACACAGTCATATTATTTTTTTGTATTATGATAGTAGATGTTTAGGAATTTGCTATGTTCAGAATCTTCAACATTTTGGTGTGAAACTGCATTGCCTCAGTCCAGTTTGGGGTGTACTTGACATTGTGAGTGTTGTCTAATATTCATTAGTAGTCAACTGTAACCCCTTTTTTTCTTTACCTACTCTACACCTGGATCACGCTCATATACACCAACAGGATTCTGGGTTCTCAGCAACTGATGGCAAATAGCCTAGTTGTCCTGTTTACCACTTAAGTTTACTATAAGGCTCTGACCCTATGATAGCCACCTAGTGTGCCAGTTTGAATAAAGCAGATACTTAGCGCGGTGCCTCCACTGAAGAAATACGGTACCACGGTACGCTGGCCTAAACTATGTAAATCCTCAGAAATATTATGAAATGTGACCAATAAATGACATTTATTTTTAATTAAAAAAAAACATTTAAGAACGTGGAAGTCAAAATGTTGTATGCATGTGCGCACTAATGGTGTGTACTTATGAAGGTGGGCAGGCTATGTGACCTGTATGTAAATGTATGTGCAATGTGAAGAGTGTACCTCTCAAATATACGTTAAACAATTTTTGGTCGTCACCTTGGTACACTATTACAGAGGATATATAACACCAAACATTTCACATGAGAACATACCTGGTAACCATATATACCCAACACCTCAATTTAATTAAATGCCGCTATTCACCCATCGAATAACAAACACTGGGCATTTACAATAGGTTAATGCAAACACAATAACTGCGGTTTCAGTACGAAACACCCTTGAACATATGACAGTCCGTTTTATCACACAGTGGAAACAAAATGGAACAAAATGGCAAGCTTGCAACAAAAATGTTGGGGCCCATCACATTGGTGCGCATAGGAGAAAACTGAAAAAACACGACAACACTTCCAGTGCTGATTTAGATCCTAGTCAATGGAAATGTACACTCACACTGTTGTCATTCTGAGCAGATGAAGAGGCAGCAGATTTTCAAGCGGGCTACTCACGAGCAGGGCAGTTCAGACTGTTGGCTTGATTAGCAGACTGACGGCAATTTAGGCTCTTTCCATGCAGCAACAGGCAGTCCGGTTAATAACGAGTCTCTGAAGAGCGAGCCTTCTTCCGAAGGGAGTACTGGCTTGGTAAGAGCCTCTGCCTTTACTCAGTGTCTCCACTTAAAGCTCTTGCAGCTTTCTCACCGTTCACCTCGTTGCCCAAAACGTATCTGAATATTTTTACCTCCGTATACATTAGCAGCAGATTCCACCTTTTTTCTTTGTTCTCAATTCTAACTGGTCCATTTGACACCAGTGCTTTTAAACTTACATGGGATTGGTTAAAGGCCATACATTTTAGCGGGAAATAAACACAAAACACACACTTGCATTATGGTATTTGCAGTCAATGAAAAACAAAATATATAAAGTAACTAATTACTACATTAGTGAAATTAAGTCAGTAAAGGCCTTGAAAAAAACATTAAGCCGCTGGTCTACAAGGGCCTTACACAAGGTTTTAATAATCCATTTTGCCCCCCTCTAGAACACACAGTTACTGAAGTCAGTTGAACGTCCTCCCACTATTTACTGGAAGCTCCAGCACCACACCAGCCTCAACACAGATGTGACAGAGACCCCACAACCAGAATGTATCTACGAGGTTGTAGGGGCGCAGACTCTTACTTAGTAATGTGTCTGCAATTTACATTGCTGTTTTTCAAGATCTCACACAGATGCACTACAGATATGAATGAAAGAATCTGTAGCCTTTGCATCCAAATGAGTCTTTACTGATACCTGAGGTTTCTTTTATTTATTCATTTTCTACCACTCTAGCAGGATATACAAGCACAGATGCAGCAACTTATCTTATCCTTTCTCCTTTCTGCACAAATAATTACAGTATAAAAGATAAACATTTTACATTCTTAATTCTGCAGATTCAAATAACCTGAAGCAAACATTCAATTACACAGCAATATAGAGCATACATAAGATATTTACATATATACATATATATATATATATATATACGTATAGAAAATAATGATCATGCCATGACCAATGTTACCACTATGCATAGACATAAATTTGTGTTTCTATATTAATGTGTACTTTTTATTAAAATAAGATGTGATATGATATTTGTACCTCTACAATGTCACATATACACAGAAAGCACATTTTACCTATATATGGTAATATGTACCTATATTCATAACATTTTACTTGTAAATAATAAACAGTAAAATACATTTTGGCTTATGTTCTGTTCACTGTATTTCCATTTATACATACAGTTATGTCTGTGTTCATCTATGTCATGACATGCCAAACCCACAGACGCTTTCATATATGCATTCATATAGGGTTATAAAGCATTCATAAAGTCTTATGACTAATGACATTAGTACTCATAAAGCATCATAATGTTATCATATACGTCTTTACAACTAGAGGTGTCACAAAGCTTTATAAAGTTCTTTAGCCTTGTGATACCAGGGAAATGTTAGCCTGGCTATGCCTTCTGGATTTGATCCCATTGAGCTTGTTGTCTCAGGAGGCATTTAACCTGTCCAGTCAATGAACAGAGGGAGGTGTTGTGAATATGCAGAGCTAGAATGCTATCAGTCAAGGGCTGATCCAGTCTCCAGTCTCAGTGCACACTGCAGGTAAAGTGAGATGTTAATTGCATTTAATTGCTCATGAAAACAAAGGCGACATCACACACAAAGACTGGTTAGAAATCCAGTTTGTAGTGTCTGATCTTCGGACATCCAATACTGGGTCTCCAGATAGTCTATATATTTTTTAGATTAACTTGTTTGTAGTCAAAGCACTATTTATACAGCGCATTTGAAAATAGATTTTACCCAAAGTGCTTTACAGATGAACAAAATCAAGTAGGCTTAGAAAAAATAGCATAGTTAAATTCAGGGATCTGTTTACCGCTTAGACTTTTAGTTTTACTTTTTTTGTTGTTTGGTAAACAAGAGCTTGCACACAGTTTAGTACACTGTGTGGTTAACATATAGTCAACATCAATAAGAGTGCATGGAGGTGGGGTGTGTGTGTACCCACACAGGATATGTGTAGTGCTAGTGAGACGGGGGTATACATCCTGACTGCTGTGCAAGTCACATGTTTGCTTTAATTTGTTACTTTTCCTGTAGTTTGTTGCTTTTTCACCGTTTCATCTTGAGCCAGATGCAGAAACTTCACAAAGCCTTGTGCAACCTGGTCTGATGGACTTCTCTCTTCTTCAGCTGTTTCTGCTGGCCTCTGTCTTTTACAAAGGTAAAGAGGAACATCACTATTTGAACACCAGTATGCTCACCATGGCATGGTGTTGTGCATGATTCTGACAAAAAAATGGAACATTTTTGTCCTGTGAGGCAGAAAAGTGGAATTATGTGGCCAAACTGAAATGTCATTATTATATTGAAGCTTAGCGTTTGTGGATTTGCTTTCTAGATGTTGTAATCTCATGAATATTATTATCAATCAGCATTGATCAATTGTTGTGATCAATATTGTTAGACTGTTAGGAAGTGAGAGTGGTTTATGATAGTCTCTTCAATAGCACATTAATAACAACCATAAATTTAAGGAAGCACCTTACAGTCAAAGCAAATGGATGGAACATATATACATGGCAAGAAAAAAAGAAAAGGAAAAACAAAATGAATAAGATTATTAAATCCAACGTCAAAGCAGTCAAAAGAATGACAAAAAAAATTATAAAACTTATATGAACAAAAAGTGAGAGATGGAATACAATCTAAACAAATGAATTAAGATAACCTACATAAAAGAAATAAACAGAAACAAAAACAAAAGATAAATATGAGGAGTATGGGATTTACGTTGGTTGACCAATAATGCAAATAGGTAATGCAAATCCTTCACCACCATGCCTGCGAACAAATTAGCTAAATAAATAAATACAAAAACATAAACTAAACTGAAGTATAAGGGAGGTCTTGTTATTTGACTTAAACCTATAAATACAGTATATGGATGGATCATTGTGACCACGTTCCCCGGGTACAAATTCTGTAAACATTGTATACCTATGGCTAAGAAATATCAAGGATATGATTTCAGTAAGCAAATTTAAGCTATTGCTGCCAGCCTCCTGGCAGGGTTAAAATGTGACATAATTTTTTAGTGCACTGTCAACACACAGGTTAAAGGTCCCCACCCAGACTTCAGGGCTTTAGGTACTTGTCCACTTTACCCATGTGGTAAACCATCTATCTCCAATCCATCAATGGGACAGAGTGAAGTTGGAATGGGAGAATGTTCAAAAGTCTGGGGTTAGCAGTAGAAATTACACAATCCCAACAGTTTTAAAGTATTGGTGGGTTAGAGAGGGTAAAAGGTGTGAAAACCTAAGGGAGCCAAATATGGAGCCATCACATCAGAAATGGAGGGGAGACTGTGGACAGTCCCAACATGTTTGCTTTTTTGTTCCGTTTTTGTATCTTTTTTCTTGTTGTTCAAAGTTGGCATACACTGTCATTGCATTCTGCTGTGTGTAAAACTTGCATGTTTCCTAATTCAAGTAGACAAAATGCCTTACTTTTCCTCATACCACTAGCTGGGTTTTCATCCAACTTGTGAATTAATGAGCATTGAAGTTGTTGTATTATATATTATGATTGGTTGGAATCAACTGCAAATGTGGCAACCCCTTAATGCGAACATAAATTTAATTCGCTGGGGATTAACTCTCGATGCAAATATTAAAGACGATGGAAACAGAAAACTTGCGTATTTGCATTTACCCGGTCTCTGTACTTAGACAATGTCCTGGTGACATTATTTTTTGATCCCACAGCTGGTCGGACATTGTCACTTGATTAGCCTAATGTTCATTTTTTATTCACATAATTCACAGTTGATGGAAACGTATGCAGACACACATATTCTTGAGCCGAATTTCTGTTGATGCGAAATATGAAATGTGAATAAACTGAATGGAAACCCAGCTATTGTCTCCACAGTGGCCAGTGCCCCGGAGTCTGTGTTTGCTCTGGAGGGGAACTCTGTCATCCTGACCATGAAGAGAAATGACAGCCTGGATCCAGATGATGCACTCTGGATCTTTAATCAATCATGTAATGTTGTCAAATATTATCCACGTCATAATGTATCTCGCCAGCTAAGAGTCTTTGCCCCTTACAATGGCAGAGTAGAGTTTGATAACACCACCTTCTCTATGGAACTGAAAAAACTGATGAAGAATGACAGTGGACTCTACACCGGAGAGATAAATGCAGAAACGGGCCAGACTGTTGTTGAATACAGGCTCTCTATTTATGGTGAGTTTAAGTTCCCATGCAAAATTCACTCAAAATGATGGTACATACACTTCAGACATGAAGGTCAATGTAATATTGAGATGAGTTAAATACACCCACATTTAAAAAATTAAAGATGTGGAAAAATAAATGTATTTATTTCTTAATTAACATTGAAAGTGCAGTATTTGCTATAGCCCGGGCATACATTGTGGATGTATTTCACAGATGTTTTTCACAGGTACCTCATCACCTGAATGTGTGTGTATTTGTGCTGTATATTTGCAGAGCCAGTATCTGCTCCAGTCTTGACTGTAGAGCCTGTCCCTTCCAGTAGTGACCTCTGGAATGTGACCTGTAGAGCTGGTGACCTCTCCCTGACCTCCACCTGTAACAGCAGTACCTGCACACAGGAGGAACTGACTGCCCTTTCCAGAATAATCATCTTTATTAAGGACGCGGTCATCATCTGTAACCATAGCAACCCACTCAGCTGGAGACATGCCACAGTAACACTGTGGAAAAGTAATCAATTTTCACCAGTCACCAGTGTTTCTGTTAAGCAAATGTGTGTTTCACAGTGATATTTCAAGGATCAATAACTGTGACTCTCTCACTAATTCACTAACACACACACACACACACACACACACCTGTACATTTGTATTTCTCAAAAAAATTGGCATTTGGTTCAGTGTCAGTGTGCATGATGATTATAGCATTTTATGTTGTGTCTTTGCTGAGCTAGAATTTCCCAGTGCTACCAAGCAGCGCTTTGAATGGATATTTATGACTGTAGCGGGAGGACTAGGAGGACTACTCATCTGTGGAGTTGTGTATTTTCGAGCACAGCTGAAGAAAAGGTACAGTGGGACAGGGTGAAAAATGATTTGAAATGGTGCAAATGTTTAAACATGTATTATTTGTAAGTGCAAGTTAATAAAAAAAAATGAATACACCAATGACTTACTAATTGTGGGACTTGCTATAATGTGCTGGTTCTTGGATGATTGCTGGTTTGTGACTTGCTTTATTTTCCTAGAGCTCTTTTTGTTATCAGTATGTTATCCAACTGGTTTTATTAATTATTTAGTTTTGTGATGTGGACCCTGATGTGAGTCTGTAATAAAGATTGGAAAAATCTCTCTCTCTCTCTCTCTCTCTATATATATATATATATATATACGCAAGTTTGTTGTGAGATGCCTGGAGGTAGGGTTGTCTTTGTCACTCATTCAAATTTGTATTTTCAAACAATATACACAGTAACTACACTGGTCATTGTTTGGCGTTGTCCACTTTGATCTGGGTTTTGTTACGTTTTTTACTGTAGGGGCTGGATGCATGCATGTTTTATAGCATAATGTACTCAAGCTTTTGAGTGTTTGTCTTGTCTTTTGTCTCCTGCTGTGAACCTGGAGAAGACTCAGACTGAGGTTGTTTATGTGATGGTGAGCCTCTGTCTGTGTTCTACTACACCTTCTTTACACTAAATATACCGTAGTCTCTCAGGACATTAGACAAACATACAGTAAACCTGCTTTCATATAAACCTGCAGATGGGTTAGTCTGAAATGGAAATTTCATCTTTTATCTGAAATGATTGTGATGATTGTGAAACCTGTAATCATTGTTCCTTGGGTCCATTTACTTGACTTCCTGATCTCCACAGACTTTGGGTCCATCATCAGAGGTGAAAAGCAGAAGTACCTCCTGGTAAGTCTCACCTTTCCTTTTCCAGAGATGTGTATTGTAGGTGAGCTTAAATGATCTCAACTACATGGTTAATGGCAAATTCCAAAAAAAGGAATTGGTCATGTTCACAATCTATTGGTGTTGTTTCTGGTGACTTGACTTTTGTTTAAAATGGTGGAATAGAATTAGCTACAGTATGTAGGTCATCTATGTAAACAACCCACAAAGAAACCTGTTCCATTTTACCAGCTTTTTTAAAGAGTTCATTATTAGATGCTATATTATGCTATTTTGTCATGACCATAATTTTGCTGATTCTGTCTCTGTTTGAACACACTAGTTAAACACACTTAAGAGTCCTCTCAGGATCTACTGCAAGATCCAGTCCCAACATGAATGTGACAGACCCCCCAGCAAGACTACATCTGCTCTTCAGTATGGGGTACACTTAAGATCAGATGTCCACAATTCTGAAAGTTGCAGTATTAAATATATACTTTGATGCAAATCTCAGAAGAAGAATTAGCTGCCCTTGCATCCCTGTCATGTTGTTTAAGGTTTCTTTGATTTATCTATTTCTCACAGGATACAGCAACTCAAATTCTTTAGTCTTCTTCATCCTTATGGTATAAATGGTCATATGTTTGTGGATCATACTCAGTGACAGATATCACTGCTGGTGCTGGCATAAACACTAATGTAAATCTCCAATTCAACTCTATCTGCCAGAGTTCACTCCTTTGTGGTGTCACAAAGTGAAGAATTGTATGGTGCCCAACAACATAAAAAACTTTATCCTTTCATAGTTGTTGTTTTGAGGGCTTTTTAGGACCAAATTAACTTATTTACTCACTGAAATCTGTGTTGTTTTCACCTCATGCAGACAAAAGCTCTACAAACATTAAAGCACTGACTTTTTTTTCAAAACCACATGCTGTTTCATTCTGTTTATCTCAAGGGTGCCATCTCATTTGTGGCTGGAGGTAAGCTGCATAAACTTCTTTAGGCTGTTTGTTTTAATGCAATGCATCCTCCTCACTTATTGGCACCCAAAGAAGGGTAAAAGAGATTTTAAAAATAATCCTTTGGTGTTTATCTTAGTTTCACAGGAGAGGTCCAACCTTGTAGATCAGTATATTTATTTTTAGAATAAAGATTGATTTGAAGAACAACTAATATATAATAAACTATTATGCTAACAGAATATTCTAAAGGGTATCCCAGGAACATTTCATGAATGTTGGATTGTTTAGAGGCTCTATTATTTGAGCAAGAATTCATTGGATCTTCTATTAGTGCATTGAAATACCTTGCTTTTACTGGTAAAGTTAGTTCTTTCCAAACAATTATTAAATAGGCAACAATAACTGTGCCATGTTTTTGGCAGCATCCTTTTGCAGATTCCCCATTGTTTTCATGGTGAATCATTGAGAAAAAGCCTATTTCTTGGCTGATTACTCATTGTAAGGCTATTTGGGGTGAGGCAGTAGGAGCAAAAACTGTTCTGTATTGTTGCTGGTGGCTTGTGCAACTCGCGTACTGTCCTGTACACTGTCCTGTGTCACTCATCTACTGTCCTGAGTAATGTTCTGCACAACTCGTCTGCTGTTCCATGACACTTGCCAATTGTTATAAACCTAACCTTGAACCTAACCCTAAACCTAACTCATGGGTTTAATAGTTAGTGCCACAAGGCGTGGGACTGTGCATGGGACAGTGCATGAGACTGAGTGAGTGGCTCAAGCCACCAGCAACATAGTGCGGAACAGTCATAGAAGGTACATCACATGATACAGTGGGCGAGGGCCATGGGAGAGTAGACAAGTGTCACACGAAACTATGAGTTGTGTAGGACAGTGCACGGGACGGTAGACAGTTGCGCGGGACAGTGCACAGGACAGCACAAGACAGTTTTAAGTGCTTATATCACTAGGCCTACTATGCCTAAACTAAACGCGCATGATGCTTGGCATGTTCTATGCACCATAACTGATCAGTAAACAAAATGAAAATAGGGTGCTTATGATGATACATGATTGTGATATGATTATTAAATATTATATGACTGTGATAGCCTAAGTTTGGTTAATCACATTAATTAGCACAAAGTATGGCTAGTATGTTACTTTTCCAACAATTTAAGACTTTTAAAATGCATAAGTATAAGATGTGCGGTTTGTTTACTGCAGTGAAAATGAAACTCACAATATGGTTGCTCTATTCCTCTTGCACCAATCCCTAGATCTGTGACCGGGAGTCCTGGAGGCGCGAGATTTCAATTGAAATTTAATTTTGAATTGTGGGAGAAGTAAGCAGTATTTAAAATATTAAAGTACAGGCGTTCTTTTGCGGAGCTTATGCTGAGACTACAGTATAGCCTACAATGGATGCAGTGCAGTATTAGACGAACACTTCTAACAATTGAAAAAGTAGACCTGTAGCATGAAATGTACCATGTTTTTTACATATAGTCTATGGTAGACCAGCCTACTAAAATACACGGACGGCTTTAGTCCTCGAGGGCTGTGGGTGGATTTGATATTGTAGAAGTGAGTCATGACACAAGGAGGTGGTAATATTCTCTGCCACCAACCCAGCGATTAACATTATGATAATTTACACAGGAGCGTATTACCTTACATAACGTAGGCTTCCAAATGTGCTTTTCTGTAAACTGGTGCCATGTTTCTTTTGGGATAAGCCTATATGTACAACTAGGGGGAAAATACTGAACAGAACTACAAAGCAGTTGGGCATTTAGCTTATATATCAGTGGGGAATATATTTTAAAACTGACCTAAATGCTGGGACTCATTCACCAATATCTTATTAAGAATTGTCTTACATTTTTCTTAAAGTCTTAAATCCTACAATATTACAACTGCAGAATTGATGACAATGCAACAAGTCATTCTGCACAAACAAGTCATTGTTTTTACTTATGAGGAAATGCCAGATAAGAAAATTTTGCAAATAGAATAAGTGGGATTGAAGAACAAAATTTCTTCATAAGAATGGTTGGAGAATGAGGCCCACTGCTTTATATGGTCAACTGAATGATAGACAGCCTGTGTAAATGAAATGAAAAACTTTCACAGCATGACACCAAGCATACTTCTAAACCACCACAATCACCACTGATGCAGCAGTTGCCCACATAACAGTACAGACAGGCTTATGTTTCTGGGTCCCAGTTACAAGTGAATGTGTCGAGTTTGTGTGTGCACTACTTTAGCACATTGTGTAACGTACAGACCCTGTTGTTTTCATCATGAACATGTGCATGGGCGATTAGTGTGGGTTTGATGTTGCAACAAAGATAAGTATGTGACCTTTTAGGCTTTGTGCACTGTAAGCGAGGCAGGTGGTATCCGTCCTGACTACCTACTGCACGTGAGTTGCACATTTCCTTCCACTGGTCACCTCACCTTATTGCCTCCTTTGCAGTTTTGACTCAAGCCTAATGCAGAAGTTTCCATCACAAAGCCTCTTTGTGCAAACTCGTCAGATGGACCTGTCTCTGTTTCAACTGGTTCTACTGGCGTCTGTCTTTTATGCAGGTAAACACCATAATTTTAACACAATCATGTTCACAAGGAGCACCATCAGTTCATGATTATGATTATAAGACCTGTATGATTATAATTACCTGCAGAGACTAGTGAATCAGAGTAGGCTCTTTTCTGTCTGATTCAATGACAACATCCACAGATTCTCCACAGAGATGTGTTTTATCATCCCTACTTTTTATATTACATACAAATTCATGCAATAGCACTTTAGCTAACAGGCACTTTGTTAAATACATGGACGACACAGCCTTAGTGAGCCTCCTAGAGAATGGAGAGTTATAGATTATTTTTAGACTGATGCAATAAGTCAAACCATTTTAAACACTGATAAGAATAAGGAAATGTCTATTGATTTTATAAGTTCAAAAGTATCCTCTGCCACAGTCATTAAGAGAAAGACTATTCAGGCTATCCCTAATTACAAATATCTTGGCATTGTGCTAGACAACAAGATGAAATGGGACTCATGGACTGATCTCTTGCATACTAAGACACAGCGAAGAATGTACTTCTTAATATTTTCAAAAAACTGCTTGTTTTTAATGTCCACAACCAAATGCGCCAGATGTTTTATACTGCTTCTATTGAAAGTGCTCTAACTTAGGTACAGAAAAAGTCAGTCAGAAAGACAGTCACAACTGGCACTAAGCTACTAGAGCACACCAACTGGCCTCTTTATTCAAACTCCCATCTCAATGTTGTTTTTATCCCCCCCTCTTGACCAAAAACAGGTCCAGATTTTCATTTATCTTACAAACAAAGAAAGCCAAAGTAAGCCATGCAAAGTCATTCAGCTGGCCTAAACCCATTGGGTAATTTGCTAATGTAGGTAAAGAATGTTCCTTTTGTTGTCTGTGGCTGTCTGATATGTTTGCTGCCTGTGTCGTATGTTTGATGTCCTATACTAAATGCCTGTGATTGTGATTGTTCTGCAAATCCAACTGGCACATTGAGTCAATAAAGCTATCTACTATTGCTATTGCTATTTAAAAAATTGTTTTGGTGTGTTTCCCAGTCGGTTGGGACATTTTTGGGGACACCTCCAGCCAGGAACAGGTCTTCAAAATCAGGGACTGTCCCCGGAAATCAGGAACGTCTGGTCACCATACTGTTGCTATCCATGACTGACAGCATGTTGTTCTCTCTGCCACAGAACTTCATATTTGCGTCTGCTGACAAGCTCTATGGGAATGCTGATTTCATTCATCCAGCAGAAATTGGTACCTGCCTACACTGCAAATGGTACCAATGCCAATGTTACTGTGCTTGATTGGCCAGCAAACTCGTCCAACCCAAACCCTGCAGGGAATCTATGGGGTAGGCTGTTGTCAAGAGGAAGAAGAGACACTCAAGACCCAACATGAGCTGAAAAGTGCTATCAAAGCAACCTGGACTTTAATAACACCTCAGCAGTGTCACAAGCGGATTGCCTCCACATTAATTTTTAAATATATTAAATTTTTATATATTAAATATATATCTTTCTTTGGTCTAATGCAATATTCTAGTTGTCTAATTATATATTCTAGTAAAATGAGCATAAGGGTGAGATGAGCCACCCATTCTGACTTGGAAGCTGTAAACAAATTTGATCATTCCTTACATTCTGTGAAAAAGGCAATGAAGTTTGGGGTAAGTTAGACCTATTAAATTAAAGTACAAGTAGTTGTTTCTGTTACCCAGACATCTCAAAATAACATATTTTAAATTTGCAATAGCAAAAAAACAATATATTTTCTAAATGTCCATGCCCTCCTGATGTGATTTAACCTGCATTGTCCGAACTTTCACCATATCATAGGCTATGCATTGTTCTGTGTGTATTTCAGTGGAATTAAATGGTTTTGAAACACTTTGATTTTCAATGGACAGTTATTCATGGGGCTGAAAAAGGTAGTGAATCCCAAAATGTGTAATGTTAACATTCAGCTTGGCCAGTGTGGGGGTGCACTATAAAGGTATCTGCTATTACAAGATTTAACCTAGCCTACTTGTATAACCTAGTAGGTCTATTGCTGTAGAGCAGCTTTGCATTAAAGTGAAAGTAGGCATTTAATTTTTACAGCCTTCATATCACGTGACAGAAGACCTTACCTGGATTGGTTGTAAAAGTGAAAGTAAATGTTATTGGCACATTCAAACCAAGTACCTGAATTCAAAACATCAAAAGCTTTCTCTGATGTGAAATCTGTGCAGATTTCACATCATTCACATATCTGTGCTATTGTAGGTCTACTTTATTTGATACTGGTATTAACGTATGGCGGCACAGTAGGTATTTTGTAGGCCTAGTACCAATGCTACATTGTGAAAATAATCACACCCTATGCTATTGACAATTGATTAGTGTCTCCATTTCTGTATTGACGGACCTAGACTACAAAACTTCTACAATCGTGTCCTACGGAATGGATGGAAAATGGATTTTGTTTCTCCTTGCTGCCATTCACCCAGGTTGGTACTATGCTTGAGCACTGTTAAAATAAGCTAAACAAATATGAGACAAATTATTATTGAAAAGTAAAATTCAACTTCTCTTGTGACCGCAATAAAACAAAAAACAAAACAAACAAACAAAAAAACAAACAGACTTCTATGTCACTTCTATGGCTTTAAAAATGTCACTGAATCAATCATGAGTAGCCTACCTCAACTGTCTCTTCCTACATGGAGTCACATGACGAGAGCTGTTAACATTTTAGTGGCTCCTAATGCCACCAAGATTTTACAGAATTAACAGTTTTCTCTGTGCAGTCATCAAAACATGGATATATCTCAGTCAGAAATATAATGAAGACTTTGTCCCAGCTAAGTACAACACATACACCAAAATCATAAGCATACCTCCCCCCTCCCCCCACGCTAGCAGAACTAAAATGTTGAAATAGTGCAGTGCACATAGACACAGGACTATGATTATGTATGAAATATACACAGGAACACATATACACAGGAGCCCTGAATCTCAGAAGTGGTGCAGCAGGCAAATAATTTTCTGTGAAAAAACTCAGTTATATTCCCACACATAGAAATACTAAATCAGTCAACACTCATAATTGTCATCATGATTAATGCAAACCATTAACAATTACACACATTTTTTTGCGTGTGTGTTTATAGAGCCAGTATCTGCTCCTGTCCTGACCGTGGAGCCTATCCAACCCAGTGGTGACCTCTGGAATGTGTCCTGTAGAGCAGGCGACCTCTCTCTGACCACCACCTGTAACAGCAGTACCTGCACACAAGAGGAGCAGACTATGTCCTCAAGCCTTGCTGTCTCTGTTAAAGATGGTGTCATTACCTGCAGTCATAGCAATTCAGTCAGTTGGAGTCATGCCACAGTGGAAATAAGTAAGAAATAATTGACAAGACAATGTTTCAAGTAACCCTCTGAAAGTAATCTCTCAAATATGAATTCAAACTGCACTCATAAGTCTTCAAAAATAACATTGAGGGATAATATTTTGTGCTGCTGTTCTTTAGACTCAGTATGACAGTCAGATTTTGACTTCATTTTAGTCATCATGACAGCAGTTGAATAACATTTTATTCTATTTTTACAGAGCAGCTTTTGGGAGAACAGAATATATTGTTTCCTGTTGCTGGTGGATTATTCATATCATTGATACTTATTGGAGCGCTAATTTGTGGAGTCTTTCACAAGCGAATAAACAGTCTAGGTACAGTACAACTTGGGCTATATCACCATTAGAATGTAATTTGTTATACAACAGCTAGGTCCAGTCAAACTGTTTAGCAATTTCTGATTAAACGAGACACATTCTATGCGTCACTAGGAGTGCTTTATCCCTCTATATACCATGGGTGACTTCACATCTCCACATTTTTCATTGAGAGAACTTCCAAGCCATTGATTAACTGTTGCATCGTGTTGCAAATGTTCCTATGAAGCATGTACTGTGTCTGCCCTCTAATAATTTCCTTCGGGCTCAATAAACTAACAACTAACTAACTAACTAACAAACAAAAATCTATCTGTCTAATCATAACTGTGTATTCTAAGCAGCCTACTCTTCTACCACTTGTTTTCATTCACGTATAATGTCCTTTTCATTTGCAGTTGCCAGCACCCCAAAGAAGTTATTGGGGGTAAGTGCACAGTGTTTTCCCCAACTAATTTCCAAATGAACCCATTTCCACCGTGACAGTCATAGTCATATCAGTACCATGTCATGGGTGGTTGTGCTTGCGATAGTGAAGTGTAGCTCAGTGGGGGCACTAGATGGCAGCATTGTATTGAAAATGTTTGAAAAGCCATGTGATCAGACCACATATCCCATTCTTCTGTGTCTTTCAGAAACAAATCAGATCTAACATTGTCATCAGTTGTGTATTTTTCTCTAAAAGATGTAGGAAAAGCATGCCAGAATTCAGTAAGATCTGGTCTCTGTTTCATACTTATTCATTCAAACTCCTGAGAAATAGCTACTGTCCAAGGCCAATTACTGTAAGTTCAGTTTATGTTAAACTTAAAGGTTAGGTTTGTGTTTTTACACTTAAAGCCTTGTTTTCTGATAGTTTCTGAAGAAATACAATGGTTAAGATTGAAAGTTTGATGAATGCCTCTATTCTGAACATTTTTGGTTGTTGGGATAGCATTCGCCCCCCACCCCACCCCCTTACAGGCTACAGAATGGCTGCATAGGTGAACGGCTGCAATCTTCCCTAAAACACATTACACTTTTATTTCACATTTGTAAATGTGAAACTCACTGATTAGTTAGTGATGTTCACTGATCATTTCCCTTTTCTGTTCCCAGAAACTAAGACCAGGATCAGCAGAGAAGAGGCAAAACCCGTGTACACCCAGGCATACATCCCCTCTTGTTGAGAAAGACCACTCACAGGTGAAATGATCAAGAATATTAGTTACAAAACAGTTCATTAGAGAAACAGCACAGACACTTTGTGAAATTGTGCTATCGGAACAGGGCATTATTCCTCTTCCATATATCCCTTTTTATTCTCAGACCCCAGGATCAACACTGAAGAAGCGAGGCCCTGCTCCAATTAGAGATCACTCCTCTGTTGTTTTAGATCTCTCACAGGTGAGATTATTGATTCTGTAATTGAAGTTCATAAGGACTTTAAGGTGAACACAAAATGGCAGATTGGTATTGGTTGGTGAATGAATGAATTTGGAGATGTGCTAAGCACTAGATACACTGACAGGGATAAAAGGATATGACTTTAACCTTCCATAGATTAAAAGGGACATAGAATGGACCTTGGCTTTGCTAAATTAGGAGAGGTTGTGCATGGCCACAGAGCTGTTATGAACATGAAACATAATTGACATGAAACATAATCGTGTCATATGTCATATTCATATGTAAATCCCAAACTTAGAAATAGCCACTACTAAAATGGGCAAATTGGAACAAAACCTGCCTGTGATGTGTCTCAAATCAACTGTTGTTCAATTGTGAGTATCAAAGAGGTCATTTAGCCCAAATGGACAATTTCAATCCCCAGTCTAAATATAAGGTTGTCATGGGACTTGTAAATTACATTTTAGTTTATTTTTGATAAATCAAAGTTGAATATATGCTATTTAGCAGAGAAAAAATACTCAATATGCAATGCAATGCAGAATGCAATACTCCATTTATCTATTCTATGTCCCCTTTGATGAATGATCCAATGTGGGAATACATCTGCCCAGAACCTAAGGGAACAGGCCTAGTTTTTTTTAAATTATGAAAAAGGTTTCAGTTTGTAAGTCTGTTTGTGTTTGTCTCTTCCAGCGATTCAGTTAAAATCCCTACGTGTGAGGTGTAGCCCCAGCACAACCATGAAGACCACAGAGCCTAAGCGAGTTGATGATATAATTGTATACACTCAGATGTGTGTAACGTGAAGAGTTCAAGAGACACAAGACAGTGCTCGGGTATTATCAAAGTAAAGTGACTAGTATTGAATAGATGCTTTCCAAAGCAAGCCAGATTCATACTGGTTGGTTCAAAATAAAATGATTAGATTATCAGTACGATAAGACTGTTGGGCAGTGTTATTGTTTCTCCTCCACCACACTCATAGTATCTATGTAGATACAGGGTAGATTTTAATATTAATTTTCATTTCTCTGTATTTGTGGATTCTTTAATTTACGTTTGAATTTACATTTAACCTACACTGACACTAGTATGCCCCCAAGTGTTTTTTTTTTTTAACTTATACATGACATTTCAGGTATGCACCCTTCATTAGACATGATGATGTTTAGGTAAAAAAAAAAATTGGGTGTGGACTATTGTTTCACTTTCTTTTGTCCTGCACCCAGACATGTTAAGACAGATTTCACAAAAGACATGTCTGATCAGGCTTATATTTGTTGAATTTTGTAAATATTTTTGTGTGTTTAAATGTGTCTTTTTGTGTTGTTTGCTGTCTGTAAGCAGTGGAGTTGGTGTGTGCAAATAAATGCTATATTGTATTGCAATATGTGGGCCTTGTATTAAATACAGTGGAAGAGTGCTTGAGACCACAGATTTTTTGTTAGCAGGAGAATTAATAAGAAAAAAGTGGGAGAAAACAATTAAATAAATACAATTTTTGTCATTCATTTCTTCTGTCACTCTTGTCAGTAGGAAATGCATTACTTCCCATGATTTTACAGCTTTAGTAGCTGTTAGCAGGAGAATTAAGCATGAATTCCTCTCATTTTTGTCTGTTTAAACACGATAACCATTGCATCACTTGTACAGAGCATGCGTGTGGTAAGTTTCATTTCACTTTTCTTGTGGTCAGCTTCTCACTGACCTATATTTGCTTTGACCTGCTTTCTGTCACTGCTTCATCAGTCTGTCCTTGTCATGACGGTAGAAGAGGCTGATGGATGACAGAGATGGATACAAAATGTATATTGCTTCTTGTTGCAGTACTTCACAGAGGTACTGTATCTGCTGCGACATCTGTCTAGACATGGTTAGATATGAGAAAATGTAACATCTGTCTAGACATGGTTTGATATGAGAAAATGTAACATCTGTCTAGACATGGTTAGATATGAGAAAATGTAACATCTGTCTAGACATGGTTAGATATGAGAAACTAGTTAAATAAGATCATGTGCAGTCTTAGTGAAACTTTTGTATCTAATATATTTCACACTGCTGAAATTTTACCCTCTCGTGCTATAAGATTTTAAGCACTCTGTTACCTTCCTGTCTCCACAGTGGCCAGTGCCCCAGAGTCTGTGTTTGCTCTGGAGGGGAACTCTGTCATCCTGACCATGAAAAGAAATGACAGCCTGGATACAGATAATGCACACTGGACCTTTAATCAATCATGTAATGTTGTCAGATATTATCCACATTATAATGTATCTCGCCAGCTTAGAGTCTCAGCCCCTTACAATGGCAGAGTAGAGTTTGATAACACCACCTTCTCTCTGGAACTGAAAAAACTGATGAAGAATGACAGTGGACTCTACACCGGAGAGATAAATGCAGAGACAGGAAAGACTGTTGTTGAATACAGGCTCTCTATTTATGGTGAGTTTCAGTTCCCATGCAAAATTCACTCAAAGTTAATGGTACATACACTTCAGACATGAAAGTCAATGTAATATTGAGATGAGTTAAATAGTATCATTTACTGTTGAAGATTTCACTTTAACACTTTACAAAATAGATGTAAAGATGTAAAGCCTCATACCTCTGACTAAATATGAGTACTACATTAATACTCCATCCCAGCCTTCCACTTTTTAAAATAGAATGTAATGTATTTAGTTTACATTAACATTTAAAATGCACTAGCCCAGGCCAGCCCAGGTATACATTGAATCACCTGAATGTGTGTGTATTTGTGCTGTTTATTTGCAGAGCCTGTATCTACCCCAGTCTTGACTGTAGAGCCTGTCCCTTCCAGTGGTGACCTCTGGAATGTGTCCTGTAGAGCTGGTGACCTCTCCCTGACCTCCACCTGTAACAGCAGTACCTGCACACAGGAGGAAATGACTGCCCTTTCCAGAATAATCATCTTTATTGAGGATTGGGCTATCATCTGTAACCATAGCAACCCACTCAGCTGGAGACATGCCACAGTAACGCTGCGGAAACTTAATCAATTTAGTGTTAAGCAAAGTGGTAAGCAAAAGTGTGTTTCACAGTGATATTTCAAGGATCAATGACTGACTCTCTCACTCATTCACTAACACACACACAGACACACACACACACACACACACACCTGTACATTTGTATTTCTCTAAAAATGTGGCATTTGGTTCAGTGTCAGTGTGCATGATGATTATAGCATTTTATGTTGTGTCTTTACTGAGCTAGAATTTCCCAGTGCTACCAAGCAGCGCTTTGAATGGATATTTATGACTGGAGCGGGAGGACTAGGAGGACTACTCATCTGTGCAGTTGTGTATTTTCGAGCACAGCTGAAGAAACAAGGTACAGTAGGGCAGGGTGAATGAGGGTGGAATTCAGTTCCATATTTAAGTGCCACTGTATACAGAGTATAGTTTACATACTTAACACTTATACTCAGCATGTTAGTGTTACTGGTTATATGCCTACAGTATAGTTGTACTTGTACTTGTACACTTAGCACTTAGACTCAGCATGTCTCTTGAAATCTTTCAATATTTTCTAAATTTTCACCCAAACACAATTTTACATCAGCGGGCATGTTACAATCTAGATTTATACCGCGCCTTTTACAATAGTATTGTCTTGTGGTGCTTTACAGAAGGAGGACACAAGAGCAACAGGGGCAAAGAAAAACTTCCTTATGTTCAGTTAATCTAGGAAGAAACCTTGGGCAGATCCACGACTCAAGGGGCTAACCCAACTGCCAGGGGTCATGCAGAAAAATTACAATCAGTAGTAACCATGACAGACTACAAGTTGCCTATGGTTTTAACTAAGGTTCATAATAGTTCATAATAGAGTATTATCCCACTTTACAATACATAGTCAGTCTATAGGTGGTTATCAGGAATTATGGCTGGACAATGTAACAGCGGCCAGGCATAGTGTCAGACTCAAAGGAGTGAGATGGGTCATGGGGTCCATTTGACAACGCCATTGTGAGGGGGGGTCAATCACAAAGCCTCAAGGAAGGGGAGTCGGGCCTAGCATGGGCGTCCAGGAAGGGCGTATGGCCTGTATGTATGTAAAGCATGCACAACATGCTCTAGCACTTTATAGGTCTTTGCACAGCACTATTAGAATGACAGCTACCATAACTGTGCGTTCACACCAACAGAGCTGTAGCATTGCTTTTGTCACTCATAAACCACAGCTGCTAAAATATCTGTGTTCGCTGTTGTCTCTCTAACCGCTCATGACAGGCACAAAACACATCATAACTAATTTGCATAAAGTTCAGAAGTTTTTAACTTCTTTTAGTCAGTCTAGTCGCCAGAATTTTATAACTCGTTGATTTTGTGGCTCTTGTCAATAGAAAATGCATTTCTTCTGGAAATTTTAGAAGTTTAGTAGCTGTTAGTATGAATTAATAAAGTTGCCCTTTTTTTGCACTTATCATGAGTACACAGACAACAACAGGGTTCTCAGGCTGAATGTGAACAGCCTGTGTATGTAGTCAGTTCTGTTAAAACTGAATGCTAGATGATCGCACGCTCTGCTATTTTTTTAAACCACACACAGTTTCCACCCTGTATCACCCTGCGGCTTGGGTTATAGTTCACTAATTGTGTAGGCCTATTTGTGATACTGCATTTGTGATGCATATTAACCAACACTCTACATCATTTTTCAGCAGGCAGTTTATCTTCAAACATTTACCAGTCAGTGGAGGTAGGTCTCTCTTTGTTATTTTGTATTTTCAAACAGTCAAACACACATTATGTGGTGTTAGCCCCTTTGATTTTTGTTTCCCTTTGTGTTTCTAATTGTTGAATGCATGTGTTTTACTGCAACTGAATAATTTGCTCTATGCTCTACTGAATATCTTTCATGTTTCATGTTTTACTACTGAGATCCTGGACAAGAATCAGTCTGAGGTTGTTTGCGTGAAGGTGAGCCCCGGCTGTATTCATTCACACCTCCCTCACATTAAACATATTTTTCACACTAAGTAGCTGTATTACCATACATGATGTTACATGATTGGCATTGATAGTGAAATTAGAGATTAGCTCCTTTCCCCAGTGTAAAGACAAAATATAAACATAAACCCAGTCTGTATATATAACCCCATGTCAGACGGGTCTAGGCTGCTAAGACAGATGATTTGTGAAGTTGTATTCTGCTGCTCAGCCCTGTTTGACTGAGAACATGTCAGTTTAAGAAACCACATGTTACAGTTCCTCTAGGTTCATTTGCACTTCCTCTTTTGACTGTGTGGCCATCATCAGATGTGCAGAGACAGAGTTCCTTTTAATCTTTTAATCAGTATTACATGTACTGCAGATTAGATTGATGGCACACAGTAATATTATTTTTTTGTATTATGATAGCAGATGTTTAGGAATTTGCTATATTCAGAATCTTCAACATTTTGGCGTGAAACTGCATTGCCTCGGTCCAGTTTGGAGTGTTGTCTAATATTCATTAGTAGTCAAGGTTTTAATAACCCATTTTGCTGACTTGCCCCCTCTAGAACACACAGTTACTGAAGTCAGTTGAGCGTCCTCCCACTATTTACTGGAAGCTCCAGCACCACACCAGCCTCAACACAGATGTGACAGAGACCCCACAACCAGAATGTATCTACGAGGTTGTAGGGGCGCAGACTCTTACTTAGTAATGTGTCTGCAATTTACATTGCTGTTTTTCAAGATCTCACACAGATGCACGTAGATATGAATGAAAGAATCTGTAGCCTTTGCATCCAAATGAGTCTTTACTGATACCTGAGTTTTCTTTTATTTATTCATTTTCTACCACTCTAGCAGGATATACAAGCACAGATGCAGCAACTTATCTTATCCTTTCTACACAAATAATTACAGTATAAAAGATAGCATAGCAAGAGTGCATACATAGGATATTTCCATATATCCATATATATACGTATAGAAAATAATGATCATGCCATGACCAATGTTACCACTATGCATAGACATAAATTTGTGTTTCTATATTAATGTATGCTTTGTATTAAAATAAGAACGTGTGATATGATATTTGTACCTACTGTACCTCTACAGTGTCACATATACACAGAATGCACATTTTAATGTACCTATATTCATAACATTTTACTTTTGTAAATAATAAACAGTAAAATACATTTTGGCTTATGTTCTGTTTGCTGTATTGTTTCATTTATACAAACAGTTATGTCTGTGTTCATCTATGTCATGACATGCCAAACCCACAGACGCTTAATTTGTACCAAAGGTGGAACCATTCACTGTGATTGAAAAAAATAAGAGTAACACTTTCTATGAACCCAGTTTTCATAGTGTATTATAAATGAATTAATTTATCTTTTTTATGCATTTTTTAATATATGCATTCATAGAAGGTTATAAAGCATTCATAAAGTCTTATGACTAATGACATTAGTACTCATAAAGCATCATAATGTTATCATATAAGTCTTTACAACTACAGGTGTCACAAAGCTTTATAAAGTTCTTTAGCCTTGTGATACTAGGGAAATGTTAGCCTGGCTATGCCTTCTGGATTTGATCCCACTGAGCTTGTTGTCTCAGGAGGCATTTAACCTGTCCAATCAATGAACAGAGGGAGGCAATGTGAATATGCAGAGCTAGAATGCTATCAGTCAAGGGCTGATCCAGTCTTTTTAAAACACCTCCAGCTAGCAATTGATACTCACTACCGAATGTCAAGACTATCTGTATCTGTACAACGAGAGTCTGGTTTTATTACCAAGCTAGGGAAATGTACCAATTTACTTATTCTGTATAATGGACCCTTCTTGATTTTCATGAATAATTATGTGTTCACTTCACTTTACTTCGAGTTTGAGCTGAGCACTTGCAACTCTTCATTATTTGGCATGAGCAATCAGACATATAAAAGGGAAATTAACCAACAGAAGCTTTATAATGCTTTATGACACTTTAAGTTGTAAAGGCTTATAACATTATAATGCCCTATAAGTACAGTCATTAGAATATATTAACAGTTATGTACACTAATGACACAGTTATGAATACATAATAACCCTTATTGAATGTGTTTATAATGCTTTATGAATACTGGGCTCATAGAAAGTCACTGATAACACTTTCTGTGAACCTGAGCCTAATAATGACTGACAGCATCTATAAGTATTTACACTCATGATTATACTTTATATAATATGACATTATATTCACATATGGTGCCATGAAAATGATAGCTGTGGAATATTTATATGTTCTCATTGCACATATCAAATACTGAAGCATTATAAATGCTCAGTGCACACTGCAGGTAAAGTGAGATGTTAATTGCATTTAATTACTCATGAAAACAAAGGCACCATCACACACAAAGCAAGGTAGTATGTTTCTCTACCATCAGGAGGTCAAAGAAACTTTAGAATGCTACTGGTTAGGGTTTCAGGCTTGTAAGTGAAGGGTTGCTGGTTCGATCCCCAACCAGTGGACCATTGTTGAAGTGCCCTTGTGCAAGGCACCTAACCCCTCCCTAGGTGCCGCTATAGCTGACAGCCAATAACTCTGGGTTAGTGTGTACTTCACTTTTTAGTGTGTACTTCACTTCACTTCTAAGAAGCATTAGGCTATACTTCCTTATTATATATTTTATAATTTATTATATGAGTCATTATGAGTATGTATAAACACTTCATTAATAATATTAATAATTCTTAGGCTTTATTAATGCATTACAACCCTTAAGAATATGTCTAAAATGCTTAATACTGAGTTCTTTAAAAGTGTCGCCACACACACACACACACACACACACAATGTTCACTGTAAATTCTCAAAACCACCAAAATCATCACATTGTACTTTACACAACCACCAAAGACTGGTTAGAAATCCAGTTTGTAGTGTCTGATCTTCGGACATCCAATACTGGGTCTCCAGATAGTCTATATATTTTTAGATTAACTTGTTTGTAGTCAAAGCACTATTTATATAGCGCATTTGAAAATAGATTTGACCCAAAGTGCTTTACAGATACAAATACAAATAGCATAGGTAAATTCAAGGATCTGTTTACCACTTAGACTTTTTATTTTGCTTTTTTGTTGTTTGGTAAATAAGTGCTTGCACACAGTTTAGTACATTGTGTGGTTAACATATAGTCAACATCAATAAGAGTGCATGGAGGTGGGGTGTGTGTGTGACCCACACAGGATATGTGTAGTGCTAGTGAGACGGGGGTATACATCCTGACTGCTGTGCAAGTCATATGTTTGCTTTAATTTGTTACTTTTCCTTTAGTTTGTTGCTTTTTTTCACCGTTTCATCTTGAGCCAGACACAGAAACTTCACAAATCCTTGTGCAACCTGGTCTGATGGACTTCTCTCTTCTTCAGCTGTTTCTGCTGGCCTCTGTCATTTACAAAGGTAAAGAGGAACATCACTATTTTAACACCAGTGTGCTCACCATGGCACCAGTTCATGATTCTGACAAAGAAATGGAAATTACTATGATTGCTTGGACATTTTTGTCCCGTGAGGCAGAAAAGGTGTGGATTTGCTTTCTAGATGTTCTAATCTCATGAATATAATTATCAATCAACATTGATCAATTGTGTTAGGCTGTGAGGTAGGGAGAGTGGTGTAATTATCAATCAAAAATGTGCTCAATTCAACTCAATTCAATTCAATTATATTCATAGAGCACCTTTTAAATATTGTTAGACTGTTAGGAAGTTTATGATAAAAGCAAGTCTCTTCAATAGCACATTAATAACAACCATAAACTTAAGGAAGCACCTTACAGTCAAAGCAAATGGATGGAACATATATACATGGCAAGAAAAAAAGAAAAGGAAAAACAAAATGAATGAGATTATTAAATCCAAAGTCAAAGCAGTTCAAAAGAATGACAAATAAAATCATAAAAAGTGAGAGATGGAATACAATCTAAACAAATGAATTAAGATAACCTACATAAAAGAAATAAACAGAAACAAAAACAAAAGATAAATATGAGGAGTATGGGATTTACGTTGGTTGACCAATAATGCAAATAGGTAATGCAAATCCTTCACCACCATGCCTGCGAACAAATTAGCTAAATAAATACATGGCAAAAACATAAACTAAACTGAAGTATAAGGGAGGTCTTGTTATTTGACTTAAACCTATAAATACAGTATATGGATGGATCATTGTGACCACGTTCCCCGGGTACAAATTCTGTAAACATTGTATACCTATGGCTAAGAAATATCAAGGATATGATTTCAGTAAGCGAATTTAAGCTATTGCTGCCAGCCTCTTGGCAGGGTTAGAATGTGACATAATTATTGAGCGCACTGTCAACACACAGGTTTAAGGCCCCCACCCAGACTTCAGGGCTTTAGGTACTTGTCCACTTTACCCATGTGGTAATCCATCTATCTCCAATCCATCAATGGGACAGAGTGAAGTTGGAATGGGAGAATGTTCAAAAGTCTGGGGTTAGTAGTAAAAATGACACAATCCCAACAGTTTTAAAGTATTGGTGGGTTAGAGAGGGTAAAAGGTGTGAAAACCTAAGGGAGCCAAATATGGAGCCATCAGATCAGAAATGGAGGGCAGACTGTGGACAATCACAACATATTTGCTTTTTTTGTTTGTTTTTTTATGTTTTTTCTTGTTGTTATAAGTTGGCATACAGTAAGTGTCATTGCATTCTGCTGTGTGTAAAACTTGCATGTTCCTCTCTTTATCTACCTAAATAATTCAAGTAGATAAAATGCCTTACTTTTCCTCATACCACTAGCTGGGTTTCCATCCAACTTGTGAATTAATGGGCATTAAAGTTATTGTGTTATATATTATGACTGGTTGCAAACAACTGCAAATGTGGCAACCCCCTAATGCGAACATAAATTTAATTCGCTGGTGGTGGATTAACTCTTGATGCGAATATTAAAGACGATGGAAACAGAAAACTTGCGTATTTGCATTTACCAGGTCTCTGCACATAGACAATGTCCTGCTGACATTATGTGTTGATCCCACAGCTGGTCAGGGAATTGTCACTTGATTAGCCTAATGTTCATTTTTTATTAGCATTACACAGTTGATGGAAACGTATGCAGACACACATATTCTTGAGCCGAATTTCTGTTGATGCAAAATATGAAATGTGAATAAATTGAATGGAAACCTAGCTATTGTCTCCACAGTTGCCAGTGCCCCAGAGTCTGTGTTTGCTCTGGAGGGGAACTCTGTCATCCTGACCATGAAGAGAAATGACAGCCTGGATACAGATAATGCACACTGGACCTTTAATCAATCATGTAATGTTGTCAGATATTATCCACATTATAATGTATCTCGCCAGCTTAGAGTCTCAGCCCCTTACAATGGCAGAGTAGAGTTTGATAACACCACCTTCTCTCTGGAACTGAAAAAACTGATGAAGAATGACAGTGGACTCTACACCGGAGAGATAAATTCAAGGACGGGAAAGACTGTTGTTGAATACAGGCTCTCTATTTATGGTGAGTTTCAGTTCCCATGCAAAATTCACTCAAAATGATGGTACATACACTTCAGACATGAAGGTCAATGTAATATTGAGATGCGTTAAATAGTATCATTTACTGTTGAAGATTTCACTTTAACACTTTACAAAATAGATGTAAAGATGTAAAGCCTCATACCTCTGACTAAACATGAGTACTGCATTAATACTCCATCCCAGCCTTCCACTTTTTAAAATAAAATGTAATGTATTTAGTTTACATTAACATTTAAAGTGCACTAGCTCAGGCCAGCCCAGGTATACATTGAATCACCTGAATTTGAATCACCTGAATTTGAATCACCTGAATGTGTGTGTATTTGTGCTGTTTATTTGCAGAGCCTGTATCTACCCCAGTCTTGACTGTAGAGCCTGTCCCTTCCAGTGGTGACCTCTGGAATGTGTCCTGCAGAGCTGGTGACCTCTCCCTGACCTCCACCTGTAACAGCAGTACCTGCACACAGGAGGAAATGACTGCCCTTTCCAGAATAATCATCTTTATTGAGGATTGGGCTATCATCTGTAACCATAGCAACCCACTCAGCTGGAGACATGCCACAGTAATGCTGTGGAAACGTAATCAATTTAGTGTTTCTGGTAAGCAAAAGTGTGTTTCACAGTGATATTTCAAGGATCAATGACTGTGACTCTCTCACTAATTCACTAACATACACACACACATACACCTGTACATTTGTATTTCTCTAAAAATCTGGTATTTGGTTCAGTGTCAGTGTGCATGATGATAATATTTTATGTTGTGTCTTTGCTGAGTTAGAATTTCCCAGTGCTACCAAGCAGCGCTTTGAATGGATATTTATGACTGGAGCGGGAGGACTAGGAGGACTACTCATCTGTGCAGTTGTGTATTTTCGAGCACAGCTGAAGAAACAAGGTACAGTAGGGCAGGGTGAATGATGATTTCAAATGGTGCAAATGTTTAAACATGTATTATTTGTAAGTGCAAGTTAATAAAAACTGCTTATGGGAACCTATGCACTTACACCAATGACTTACTAATTGTGGGACTTGCTATAATGTGCTGGTTCTTGGATGATTGCTGGTTTGTGACTTGCTTTATTTTCCTAGAGCTCTTTTTATTATCAGTATCTTATAAAACTGTTTTTATTATTTATTTAGTTTTGTGATGTGGACCCTGCTGTGAGTCTGTAATAAAGGAAATCTCTCTCTCTCTCTCTCTCTCTCTCTCTATATATATATATATATATATATATATATATATATATATATATATATATATATATATATATATGGCTGGGAGCTATGGAGCTGGGAAATAATTGTTTTAAATTATTTGAATAGCCTATTTAAAATGTCTTAAAGTGAAAATATGTTATCATTGCAGTTAGTTAATAATTTTCTCTTGAAACTGATTACTTTCACACACACACAGCTTTCATGATTAAACAACACACTGTTTCCACCCTGTCGCAAGTTTGTTGTGAGATGCCTGGCCTACTATGAGTTATGGCTTTGTTCTCTAATGTGGTGCTGTGCATGTATTCACCAACAGTTTGTCTTTTTGCAGCACACAGTTTATCAGAGGAGGTAGGGTTGTCTTTGTCACTCATTCAAATTTGTATTTTCAAACAATATACACAGTAACTACACTGGTCATTGTTTGCGTTGTCCACTTTGTCCACACTGGGTTTTGTTACGTTTTTTACTGTAGGGGCTGGATGCATGCATGTTTTATAGCATAATGTACTCAAGCTTTTGAGTGTTTGTCTTGTCTTTTGTCTCCTGCTGTGAACCTGGAGAAGACTCAGACTGAGGTTGTTTATGTGATGGTGAGCCTCTGTCTGTGTTCTACTGCACCTTCTTTACACTAAATATACCGTAGTCTCTCAGGACATTAGACAAACATACAGTAAACCTGCTTTCATATAAACCTGCAGATGGGTTAGTCTGAAATGGAAATTTCATCTTCCATCTGAAATGGAATATTCTAGTTGGGCTAGTCTAGACTGCCAAAGCAGATGAGTTGTGTAATTGTTAAATGTAACATGATTGTGAAACCTGTAATCATTGTTCCTTGGGTCCATTTACTTGCCTTCCTGATCTCCACAGACTTTGGGTCCATCATCAGAGGTGAAAAGCAGAAGTACCTCCTGGTAAGTCTCACTTTTCCTTTTCCAGAGATGTGTATCGTAGGTGAGCTTAAACGATCTCAACTAGATGGTTAATGGCAAATGCCCTGTAATCTAGGAATTGGTCATGTTCACAATCTATTGGTGTTGTTTCTGGTGACTTGACTTTTGTTTAAAATGGTGGAATAGAATTAGCTACAGTATGTTGGTAATATACCTCTAACTATCTCTAGCACATCTGTATATTACACATCTGTATATACTTCTGTACATCTGTAAATACTTAACACTTAATACATCTGTACATAACTATCTCTATTGCACATCTGTATATTGCCCTTTATATTGAATCTATATAGCACATCTGAATATTACCCTCATTATCTCTTCACCTTACATGTATATTGCTTTTCTGCCTAATTATTATTCTGCCTATTTATTATTACTACTCTTATCTGAATATAATTTGCTCTTTAACTGTACATATTGCATATACTGTATATATTGCACTTGCTGCTCTTTGCACTTCTGATTAGATGCCAAACTGCATTTCGTTTCCTGTATTTATACATCAGTAATGACAATAAAGTTGAATCTAATCTAATCTATGTAAACAACCCACAAAGAAACCTGTTCCATTTTACCAGCTTTTTTAAAGAGTTCATTATTAGATGCTATATTATGCTATTTTGTCATGACCATAATTTTGCTGATTCTGTCTCTGTTTGAACACACTAGTTAAACACACTTAAGAGTCCTCTCAGGATCTACTGCAAGATCCAGTCCCAACATGAATGTGACAGACCCCCCAGCAAGACTACATCTGCTCTTCAGTATGGGGTACGCTTAAGATCAGATGTCCACAATTCTGAAAGTTGCAGTATTAAATATATCCTTTGAAGAATTAGCTGCCCTTGCATCCATGTCATGTTGTTTAAGTTTTGTTTGATTTATCTATTTCTCATGGGAAACAGCAACTCAAATTCTTTAGTCTCATTTATCCTTATGGTATGAATAAACATCCAAGGTAATAAACAGTAATACAGGTCATAAAGTTAGCAGACAACCTGGACTCCAATGTTACCATTGTGAATTGCTACTCCCTGAATTAGATGTGCTTTATATTAATAACGTAACAATAAATGACATTTAGTCATACCAATAATAATTGCTCTCATATGTATAAAAGCAGATATTGTATCGTCACATTGTTACACATTTACATATTAAATATTTCCCAGTGATCAGAAAACATTTCCATTTTGTAAATAATAAAATGTAAACATATTCTGCTCCCTCCTATGTTGTTTAATTTATACAAACAGCCATAATGTGTGTTCACACCTGTGTCATCACAGTCAAGAATTTATTTTGACAACATTTTTACAGCTGAATATGAAATTTGATTGACCACATCAGGCTTGGAGAACTTTTAGAAAATGGCCAGGAAATAACCTGTAAGACTTACCTGACAAGCCAAACCATGACGTCAAGATATACCTGCAGAGCAATACCAATTGCTAGCGCTAGGCTATGTGTAGATTTCTAGAACACTATAAGATATTTATGGGAGGGACTCTATGAACTTTATGCTTTTGGAAAACAAGGCCCAGTATGCTTATGCTCACTTCAATTCACTTCAAACTGCTAAAATCAGTCAACTGTCTGCATTTGTATGTTAGGAAAACAAAATTATCATGCAGTATCTGCTCACAATTTGGAGGGATAAAATAAAAGTAAAGTTTAAACAAATCCGGCGTGAAACAATCCATAGTCATGTTGTTCAAGGTCACCAAGTGCTGTCAGTAGGAAAAAGAACAAGAAAATTTGATACAACATAGACTTAATAGTGAACCAGCAGCAAATATTAGGGCACAGAAACTCACTTTTCAGTTTCATTTTCCTATGCCCCTAGCAGTCAATGCTAGCTGCCACTTTGCTATTTGGTCCTACAGACAACACATGGTGACCTAAAACAACAGAGCTATGGATTGAATCACACCTGATTTCTCCTTCAAGTATTTAGCAGACAATTTCATCCAAAGCAATGCTGATTCGCAGCACGGGCCCCTGGATGGCGTAATCAGGCTACAGTGATGGTCTCTTGACCTTTTACCCTACCGCTTTGCCAGGCCTTTCGTCACACCTGGGTCAACCGATTGTCAGTCTGTAATGGTCCTGCTGCTCCACCACAGCCACTATGAGCTGATATACACCCAGTAGGCCTGCATTAGTACCCACAGTGTGGCCCTAAGATAGAAAATGGGAGATTTGCTCTCCTTATGACTAGATTCATCCCCATTCTCAATAACAGACTTATCTTTTTTTCTCTACAATTGTTAGCTACATTATCAGTCTCAGGAAAAAACTCAGATGAGTGAGGTCAGTGAGTTTCTGATCCTTTTCCCTCAGCTCATATCCATTTCTTATTTTTAAAACCATTGACACCTATTTGCTGAACTTGGCAAAACTTCAGACTCTTCCACAAGCCTCTGTTCACGTGTGCTCCACCTGTGGTGCACTGCACAGCTCCAAAGAGGCTGAGTTATACACTCATAAACATGTTTCATTGCATGAAAAGGAGAAATGTATTTAAATGGGTTGTTGAACTTTTACCAGAATCAAATAATTAAATTTTAAGTTTAATGGAACTGTATTTCTGCAGCCTACAATGACTGGACATTACTGATTGTAAAAGAAAAAAAAGAACTGCAAAACACACCACTGCTTTGTGGGGACTGATAGTCTTGAATTTTGTTTCAAGATGTAGGTTTATTCCATGTATGTTAAATGGTCATATGTTTGTGGATCATACTCAGTGACAGATATCACTGCTGGTGCTGGCATAAACACTAATGTAAATCTCCAATTCAACTCTATCTGCCAGAGTTCACTCCTTTGTGGTGTCACTTTTTCACAAAAAGTGAAGAATTGTATGGTGCCCAGCAACATAACAAAACTGTATCCTTTCATAGTTGTTGTTTTGAGGACTTTATAGGACCAAATTAACTTACTCACTGAAATCTGTGTTGTTTTCACCTCATGCAGACACAAGCTCTGCAAACATTGAAGCACTGACTTTTTGTTCAAAACCACATGCTGTTTCATTCTGTTTATCTCAAGGGTGCCATCTCATTTGTGGCTGGAGGTAAGCTGCATAAACTTCCTTTAGGCTGTTTGTTTTAATGCAATGCATGCTCCTCACTTATTTGGCACCTAAAGAAGAGTAAAAGAGATTTTAAAAATAATCCTTTGGTGTTTATCTTAGTTTCACAGGAGAGGTCCAAC
Organism: Tenualosa thibaudeaui; assembly: GCA_027481765.1. Classification (NCBI taxonomy): domain Eukaryota; kingdom Metazoa; phylum Chordata; class Actinopteri; order Clupeiformes; family Clupeidae; genus Tenualosa; species Tenualosa thibaudeaui. The sequence goes on from JAIFZK010000227.1 coordinate 6,513,312, forward strand.
CTTGTAGATCAGTATATTTATTTTTAGAATAAAGATTGATTTGAAGAACAACTTTATTATGCTAACAGAATATTATGAAGGGTATCCCAGGAACATTTCATGAATGCAGGATTGTTTAGAGGCTCTATTTTTTGAGCAAGAATTCATTAGATGTTCTATAAAAATGAGTGCATTCAAATACCTTGCTTTACTGGTAAAATTAGTTCTTCCCAAACAATTATTAAATAGGCAACAATAACTGTGCCTTGTTTTTGGCAGCATCCTTTTGCAGATTCCCCATTGTTTTCATGGTGAATCATTGAGAAAAAGCTTATTTCTTGGCTGATTACTCATTGTAAGGCTATTTGGGGTGAGGCAGTAGGAGCAAAAACTGTTCTGTATTGTTGCTGGTGGCTTGTGCAACTCGCGTACTGTCCTGTACACTGTCCTGTGTCACTCGTCTACTGTCCTGAGTACTGTTCTGCACAACTCGTCTGCTGTTCCATGACACATGCCAATTGTTATAAACCTAACCTTGAACCTGACCATAAACCTAACTCATGGGTTTAATAGTTAGTGCCACAAGGTAGTATGACTGGCACTAGGCAGTACAGGGGATAGTAAGCCAGCGGCGTGGGACTGTGCATGGGACAGTGCATGAGACTGAGTGAGTGGCTTAAGCCACCAGCAACATAGTGCGGAACAGTCATAGCAGGACAGCACAAGACAATTGATTAGTGGCATAGCACAGGTCACAGCTGGTGAGTGGCATGAGCCACCATGCAACAGTACAGTACAGTTATTGCACCGACTGCTACTGGTGAGGAGATGTGAGGTGGAGGTTTCATGGGCCTGCAATATTGAACCACACAGCCCTCTGCTGGCCGCCATGTTTTACTGCATATCTTTGCTCCGAACTTTTCAATACGAAGTAGGAGAAATTGCTATTTCTAACACAAATAGGTCGTTTTACAGTTTTAAGTGCTTATATCACTAGGCCTACTACGCTTAAACTAAACGCGCATGATGCTTGGCATGTTCTATGCACCGTAACTGATCAGTAAACAAAATGAAAATAGGGTGCTTATGATGATACATGATTGTGATATGATTATTATATATTATAAGATTGTGATAGCCTAAGTATGGTTAATCGCATTAATTAGCACAAAGTATGGCCAGTATGTTACTTTTCCAACAATTTAAGACTTTTAAAATGCATAAGCTGCGCGGTTTGTTTACTGCAGTGAAAATGAAACTCACAATATGGTTGGTCTATTCACGTGCACCAATCCCTAGATCTGCGACTGGGATCAAGTCCTGGAGGCGCGAGATTTGAATTTAAATTTACTTTGGAATTGTGGAAGAAGTAAGCATGACTAGGAAGCATGTAAGCAAGCTTCCTCGCTACTTAAGAATTCTCTACCACCATATGAGTATATATTGTATACAGTTTACTTTTTGTAAATGAGTTTCAATATTTAAAATATTAAAGTACAGGTGACATTGTGGAGTTCTTGACTAAAATAATGGCAATGCACTACAGGCGTGTGAGCATAATCTTCTGCGCCGGAGAAGCGTTATTTTTGCGGAGCTTATGCTGAGACTGCAATACAGCCTACAATGGATGCAGTGCAGTATTAGACGAACACTTCTAACAATTGAAAAAGTAGACCTGTAGCATGAAATGTACCATGTTTGTTACATATAGTCTATGGTAGACCAGCCTACTAAAATACACGGACGGCTTTAGTCCTCGAGGGCGAACTGTGGGTGGATTTGATATTGTAGACACAAGGAGGTGGTAATATTTTCTGCCACCAACCCTGCGAACTGATTAACATTATGATAATTTACACAAGAGCGTATTACCTCACATAACGTAGGCTTCCAAATGTGTTTTTCTGTAAACTGGTGCCATGTTTCTTTTGGGATAAGCCTATATGTACAACTAGGGGGGAAATACTGAATAGAACTACAAAGCAGTTGGGAATTTAGTCTATATATCAGTGGGGAATATATTTTAAAACTGACCTAAATGCTGGGACTCATTCACCAATATCTTATTAAGAATTGTCTTACATTTTTCTTAAAGTCTTAAATCCTACAATATTACAACTGCAGAATTGATGACAATGCAACAAGTCATTCTGCACAAACAAGTCATTAATCAAAGGTTCAAGAGCTCTTTATTTAGTTTTTGGAAATGACAGATAAGAAAAAATAGAATGAGTGGGATTGAAGAACAAAATTTCTTCATAAGAATGGTTGGAGAATGAGGCCCACTGCTTTGATAGACAGCCTGAATGATAGACAACCTGTGTAAATGAAATGAAAAACTTTCACAGCATGACACCAAGCATACTTCTAAACCACCACAATCACCACTGATGCAGCAATTGCCCACATAACAGTACAGACAGGCTTATGTTTCTGGGTCCCAGTTACAAGTGAATGTGTCGAGTTTGTGTGTGCACATACTTTAGCACATTGTGTAACGTACAGACCCTGTTGTTTTCATCATGAACATGTGCATGGGCGATTAGTGTGGGTTTGATGTTGCAGATGTTGCAACAAAGATAAGTATGTGACCTTTTAGGCTTTGTGCACTGTAAGCGAGGCAGGTGGTATCCGTCCTGACTACCTACTGCACGTGAGTTGCACATTTCCTTCCACTGGTCACCTCACCTTATTGCCTCCTTCGCAGTTTTGACTCAAGCCTAATGCAGAAGTTTCCATCACAAAGCCTCTTTGTGCAAACTCGTATAAGTATATTTGTATAAGTATAAGCTGCGCGGATTGTTTACTGCAGTGAAAATGAAACTCACAATATGGTTGGTCTATTCAGAAGTTTCCATCACAAAGCCTCTTTGTGCAAACTCGTCAGATGAACCTCTCTCTGTTTCAACTGGTTCTACTGGCTTCTGTCTTTTATGCAGGTAAACACCATAATTTTAACACAATCATGTTCACAAGGAGCACCATCAGTTCATGATTATGATTATAAGAAGTATGATTACAAACTATTATGAGTACCTGAGCATTTTGTAAGAAACAGAAAGAAGTGGATTTTGGTCATCAAACAATTCAAGAGGCCTGAGTAAAATCAGTAATTAAATTAAGATGAGATGGTGAAGATGATTTCTGGTATCATTTCTAAAGGCTTTCTATAAACTATGAACAACAGCTCCACACCAAAGATTGTAGTGTATATTGTCTTCTTTATGATGCTTGTCTTAACAGCATTTTCACTGATTCAGTGAAATAATCAGTTACAAGCCAAGGGTGTCACATTTTAGCAAATGTTGATTTTCTAGCCTACTGTATATTTTAGGTATATACTAGCCATAGACACTCATAAACTATTCTTATGTATTAAAAATACCTATGATCTGCTCTACAGGGCACTTAATCATTTTATTAATTTTCAAGTGTTCTAGTCATTTATTCTGCAGTGAATGAGATGAATGCTATTATGCTACAAGCCATTGCAAGTTATTATTATTATTATTATCAAAATTTATAGCACATTTTAGCCACATACTTTTTGTTTTTAATATAGTGCTTTTGTTTTGTATGTTCCTTTGGAAGTGTCTGCCAAGAACTTAACCATAACCATAATCATTTGGTTTGTTTGCAGTTTGCAAGCTTGTATTTGTGAGTTACAAATACAAATAATTTTTTTACCGTATCACTGTTCTCTATTCTTAGTAATGGCCAGTACAGGTCATGGTGGCATTACAGGATTTACTGCTGGACCAGTTGGAGTCAACCATCAAATATATATACGCTACCACTGTTCTCTGTTCTTAGTTCTAATCAAATCTCATTGATGGCACTATCAACATTTTGTGAAACAGTTCCAGTCACATCAGAAACAAACTTAAGCCAATAACCTCTGACATAGATGGAAAACATTTATGACACTTCAAGTGTTATTTTGCAATATCAGTAATTTCCTGGCTATTAATTGAGATTTACATATTGATTTTACAAGAACTCTTTCCTTCAAATGTTCAGCTATGAGGCTGATACATGAACAGAGGCCATGCACAGGAATACATTACTTCTCTTCTTTCTTTAAAGCATTATAATTGAGCTATTGGGTACTTTGCTGGCTGTGGCAATCCATGTGGCTCAATCCATAACGGTGATTTTGTGTATGCCACAGATATCCTTGAAATGTATTTGTGACAGAATGTGAAAGTGATCAAAGGGATCAATCTAGAGCTGATTTGAATGTGCTGCTAGATTTGTCTTGTCTCGGAGCTAACTGTAAGTGTTAGATAGAACTGGTGTCAAATCCGTGATGTTCCATGGTGGTTTGGTGTTAGTGTTTTCTTTCTTGTACATGTGCTGATTCACTGATATTGTTTAATTTTGTTTCCACAGAAGCAAGAAATTTGTATCTGCTTGAAGGCCATCATGTGAAATTGGACAACCATGGTCATGAACAACTTAAGAGAGAGAATATAGATTTTGTGCACTGGTATTTCCACAAACCAGTGGTGAAGTATTATCCTACAACAGAGAAACTGTTTCTACTTAAAAACTTTATGACCAATGGTACTTTGGAGTTTGATTCTAGAAGCTTCTCTATGAAACTGGGGAACCTTCAAAAAAATGACAGTGGGACATACCGAGGAGAAATCGGTGCTGCGGAGAATCACTTTATAACTGAATATACGCTCTTTATCTTAGGTGTGTTCCAGCTATTCGCACCAACATAATTAACATTAAGCTTGATTAAATTGATAAAGTCTCTTCAAAAAATAATCATTGTCATTGGAGAATTTTTCACAGAAATTAACAGATTTTCATTTTACATTTATTTATTTATTGTTATTATTATTATTATTATTATTATTATTATTATTATTGTTACACCTGAAACCCAAGGTTGCATTTCTTAGCAAATCAAGCAAAAACAACATCTATAGGTATTGGTAATGAAAGAAACTGCTGTATTGCAGGGCAAGCAGAGGCCTCCTCAGAAACTAGTTCACCATGGAGGTGAATAGCCATTAGCTTCTCTGTGGGCTTTTCATCTGTTATTACTTTGGCTCTTTTGACACTCCTGATATTATGAACATGGAATAATTAAGGTAGGCCATCAAACACATTGTTTTTCCAAATAATAAACCTTCAGATGTACATGGATTCAAGTGAAGTCAGACACTGGTCTAAATGCAATGGCAACTAGTCCTTAACTCTTAAGTGTTGTTTGAATCTCATAACTTTTGTTAATTTTGTAGGTGGAACTGGAAGAGATTTTAATTATGAGGTATTTGTCTTCATATGTACGTTTTCATGGTAAAGATGAATTGACATTGTTAGATGTCAATTCATCTAGAACTCAACTGATTAACAAGTAGTTGCCTTTTCTGATTGTCTGTTGGCAGGTTGTCCATTCATCCAGTCAAGCTGAAACTCTCACCTACAGCACTGTGTCTGTCCCCTGTGTCTCCCAACACATTTGGTCCAGTGGGGTCCATCAGCCTTATATGCCATTAAACCTAATTTGTAATGACAGAAAAATGGTCTGACATGAAATCTTAAAATATCCATAATATGCCACTAAGAATTGCTGCTTATTTATCTCTAAACTAACTAAAGCTGTACATTATTGTATAAATATGTGTATGAAAGTATGTTTTTCATTATGTAATGAAAGTATGTTTTTATGTTTATGAAAGTATGTTTTTCATTATGTAATCACATGTGGACAATACAATCAACAATAAACTGACTCCTTGACTAGAAAAAAAGAGAAAAAACTTGTAATCCTGTCTTGCTGAAATAATTTTAGGCCAATTTAGGTAAAGGAAATTACTTTCATACACTATCTCTTTTGACTTACTATTTCTTTTTCTTGAGTTTTATTTTGTATCCAAAAACCTATATGACAGCCTCATGTGCACCACCAAAAGCAGACAACTTCAGAGCATTAACACTCAGTGTCTGACTCTAAACATTGAAATTATTATTAATACTTTTTTCAAATCTTTTGTCTCGCTGTGGTCTTTGCTGTGTAGGTATGCAAATGAATTGGATAATCATGCATGCAAGGTTTTGCAGTTCTTGCATCCAGCCAGCCAGGCTGTAGTGATGGGGAAGGCATGCTGTTCAGAAGCTGTGTTCTGCGGTCACCGCTCAGCCTCCTCATTTGTTTTTTCACATCTAGACCTGCAACCCCCCATGTATGACATGAGGCGTGAGACCACAAAGAAGTGGCCTTGTCTTTTTGTTTTCAGAGCAGCACCCAGGTTACAGGGTTTTTTTTTTTCTTCACCTCCTCCTCCGCTGACACCTTTGTTGTTTCTTTTTTTTTTTGTAGCTTCTGTTTACAAAAATAGAAAGCTGTGTGTTGTAATTACATGACCTCTCTGGCCTCCTATATACAGCATGCTGTATTTTCACAGGCAATGCCCTACAGCTGAATCAAGGTATACATTGAAGCACAACTGGGACCATCGGGTGTAACTGAAATTATACGTCCTCCAATTATTTAGATCTTTTCAGATCATCTAAATTATAACTCTAGAAGCTTACAGATTCCTTTTCAAATGTTCTTTTTCACATTGCCCTGTAAATGTTTTCTTGATGTTTGTTGTGGATTCACAAAATGTGATATGATATCAATATCAAAAAAGCACTGAACTGAATGCATGCAAGTCAGTCAGTGGCAGAATGTAGTTTGAAGATATACTTGTGCACTCAAGACAACTTGAATACAGACCATCGGTCATTACTGGATGACACGAGACAAATCCATTGCTACACACAACATCTGCAATCATGTGACCACATGAAAACCTTAATGTGCTTGAGGTGACTCCCTAATCAGATCTCATTTGTAGTGTTGTGACCTATGGCATTAGTGGAGGGATTTGGGTGCAATTAACATAAAGACATACACAATAAACAAACCACCATAGAAATCTAACAATGACATAATATGATTATGCAAAAACATGTTAGAAATACAGTAAAGAAGCAAGGAAGGTAAACCCCATGGGTGCAAGCATCTGTCTCTAACTTCTATTAAGGTATCAGGAGGTGCACAGCCACACACTGGATCTCTAAATATGACACAAAGTGGTCTGGACAGAGCCAAGGGACTGTGACATTGGCTGTTCCTAAAAATAATAACCTTACAATCTCACACTACACCCTTAACAACACAGGGAATTTTGACAATGTATCACTGTGTAACAACTCCGTGAGTACAGTAGCAACAAAAAGTGTAGCACAGTGGTGTTTTGTGTTCAATGTGATAGCTCCATCGGGCAGAGAGATGATTATTAATTCCTGTTTAGTTTTCTTTTTTTGCAGATTTCATCCTCCTTGGTATGTTTCTCTGTGCACTGAAACTGTTATTACTTACAATAAAACCAATCCGAAAAAGTTTAGTTAAGTTTTGAAAAAAGTTTAATTTCATATTTGCATACCAGACCTTATTCTCCCCATTAGAAGTAAGTTTACCACCAGAATGACTCCATAATATTAAGGTGGAAAACTTGCATTGAGGGATGCTTAATAGAGACTTAAAGATGAAATAAGATGGCACGGCGATTGGTAGAATCACCTCTGACATTTCTTCATTATATCACTAGCTACACATCAGGCTCATCGTTTCTGCTGCTTCGCCATTTTCTTGGTCAGAGCTTCAATATTTGCAATGGCCTGAGCAGTCCAAGAGTGGGTGTAATATCACAGCACGCCACCAGGGGGATTGAGTGAGCCAGGTACAGGAAGGAAGAGGAGCAGGGGAAGGAGGGAAAGAACAGAGACAATGAAAGAGATGAGAAAAGATGGTACTGATAAGCTAAGGGAGAGGATCACAAACAAGTAGAGTGGAATGGAGACAGGAGAAGAATTCAGTGTAAAAACAAAACAACACCACAACTCTGGCTCCATACACTGGAAGCAATAAGGGGGGCCTGTCCCTCAGACAATACAATCCAGTATGAGCTGAGCTTCTACTCTAGAGAATTTCATTCCTACTGATGCACTACTGCATACAGAAGTTATTCTTTAAGTTCTACAATGAAACATTTATATTAATCAAGACTGTTTAGCCAAATCTCATTGAGAGTAGTGGGACACTTGTCACCATTTGATGTCCAATAATCATATTCAATGACAGTTTATATCCATCATGAAGCCCTCTCTCTTACAAATCACAGCTTCATAATAATATAAAATATTACATCACAGATGCATATTCTATAGGAAACACATACACACATCAGATGATTTGATAAACATTTTATTTAAAAATAAAAACTCACCAAAAATGCATTTGGCATTTTCTTTTGTTCCCACACTTGTCTCTCCAGAAATGCCATGATCATGAAAATATGTACTTTTGGTTGTTTTTTTTAGTTTGAGGATTGAGTTATGATAGCAGATCAAAAAAAAATTGTTCTTACATCCAAAATGGCAGCTGAATCTTGTGTGCATGTATCTGGCCCCACACTTCCCTCCCAGTAACTAGCGTGTGTGTGGCTCATTAACCTACTGCATAAAGAGGTGGGGTGGCCTGGCTGTAAATTAAACACATACTGGGATTACACACCTGTGTGAAGTGGAGAGACATAGCTAGCTACAATGCTTGGTGCCATCCAAACTTTGCTCAAATTTGGAAAGATGACAAAATCAGTGGTACCTGAAACCTTCAAGGCTTAAACTTCCAAACTGGGAACAATTAATGACTTTGCTTTCTGATTAGACAATTGAGTCACTTGTTAAAAATCTCATTAGCAAATGCAACTCAGAGGAAAAGAACTTGCCATTTTTGCCAGCCCTTTCAAGCATTTTGCCTGTGCATATGTGTTGTCTGTTTAATTCATAGCCTCATAAATGAACTTGGTGAAATGGCATCATGACAAAAAAAGTAAATAAAAGTCAATCACAACAACAAAAAAACATGATTTTAGAAACATTTTTTAAGATAGAGATATACATGTATCCTGCAAAGGTATATGTACACGCCAAATCCTTTCTATCTTCTAAAGGGTTCTTTAATTTCAATTGGATATCCAGAACCCTCAAGTGCGTGCAGAGCACTTCCGATGGCAATGCGGTTTTGTTGGCATGGTGATGCCCATGCTATCTATGCTGTTGAGTGCTTCCATATAAATAGGCATACTTACTTCAATCATCATCTGAACAAACTCTATGGCAATAACATTTTTTCCCAATTACAAAAAAACAAACAAAAAAACAATTCAAATAAAGGCAGTTTTAAGTCAACAGCCTTTCCCCCTTTGGTTGCAGATGGTTGTTTGTAGCTGCTTCAGTTGACAAGTGTTTTAGTTTGACAGCATTATTAAGATGCCTAAACTCATAGTTGGCATGCACAAGTTTACACATATGGCCATTTCAGTGGAAGGGCAAGGCCAAAGGACCTTCTGTGACTGGCTCGCCAGTCACATAGATGGTGATTGGATAGCTTGTTAGATGTTTGGCTGGCTGTCATATCCACAGAGTTCACTGGAGTGCTACGTTGCCATTGCACTGGACTGGAGGTCAAAGGGTAAGTTGGTAGGTGGTGTTTGCCCGCTGGTTCATGGGAGTGTGTGGCAAAGGGAAATCATCATCTAAGGGATGAGATCTTAATTCTCCTGAAAGACAGACAGAAAAAACAGATTGATGTCACAATAACGTTTGACACTCAAACTAGTCTGAGCAATGGCGATGTTAGCATAGCCGACAGCCAAGCGCTGACACTGGCAGCAGTCTAAAAATTAAAAAAATGACATACACACAAAGCTGGCCAGCAGAGAGGACAGGTTGAAGGAAAAAACCCATCTCTAATCCAAAAGAGATCAAAAGCTCAGTGCCAGTCTCAGTGAACCAAAACCAAGCCAAAGAAACAAACCAGCATAACAAAACAGTCAAGAATGTTAGTACAAGAAACAGGAATGCATAACACTGCCCATGTACTGCTTCAGTGCTCACTTCACACATGCAGTCAAGTGACACATAGCATGATAGCAATTCAACACCAACCCACACACCTAGACACAAGCACACACACACAAACACACATACACACACAGAGTCAAAACCACCAGCACATGCAGACACATACACAAGGTGAGACAGACTTGAGCAGACACCAGCAACAGCCCAATGTTAATTCACTCTTCATGTTTGCAAACAGACAGATGGTTGGGCAGTAGTACAGATGTCCCAGAGTAGTATCACCTGCCAATAAGCTAGTGTTAGGAATAGTTAACATGCCAAACACCACAGACAAAAACACTGCGAGCAGTTCGGAAGGGGCACCACACTACACACACCAATGACATCATGCCACTAAACATGAGATGAGCTTACCATTAAAAGAGGCTCCAAACAAAGACTGCATCCACACCAACCAATCAACACACCGTCAACCAACACCACCCAGTGCCAAACTCCAGCAGCCAGAGGGTGGCTACTTAAGACCTGATTTGTTGTCCATCACAATTTTTTCACCCTGTGGTCTAGCACCAGCAAGTCAGTCTTAGAACTTCATGACTGCTAGAGTTTTTTTTACACTGGTGCAATAAAATTTTGTTGCATTCTTGATGAGAAGAGACGTTCAATCTTGATCTTAAAGATAATCTTAAGAGTGGAAGAACAAAGTTCTCACACACTTAAATGTAACCAGGCAACACATCCAGACTCTCTGCTACAAGACAGACAGAAACTCTCAATTTAGTTAGTGTTGAGGCTGGAACCAAGCCTAGCCTCTGATTTCCTTTTCATGTCTGCATGACAGTCCAACTGCAAAACCCTTTTCAAAAGCATCTGACTTAATGCCCAGTGAAAGCAGATGAGATGCGTAAAGTACCAGTACTAGTGTGGTGGAAGCGGAGCGTGATCAGACGGACCTGGTGGAAACCAAGGCTTATGGGCAACCCTATTTCCACCCCGATTTCACATGCCATCTGTGTCAGGACATTGGACCCCCCCCCCGCGCCCATCTCCACCTAATCACAGAGTCTGCAATGCTAATGAGTAACAATGGTACTGTTTCTGCATACAGTTTGAAGGTTAGGTTTGTATGCCCCTTATAAGAAAACTCTAGCAGTACTAGTCCCAACCACGTTCCAAATACGCTGTGTGCACTATTTCCAATTGGAACTCTCAACAACAATATACACACACACTTTTATCCAAGCTATCCAGACACAGATGGCATTTTCCCATCAGATGTTAACAGAGACTGAAAGATGAGGTGAGATGAGGTGAGTTTTTCAGCATGAATGGCGCCTTAAAAAGCAATGCCATGCCATGCCAGGCGCCATGCTATGCTAGGCACCGTGCCATGTCAGCCCTGCCTAGCCCAGCGTGAAGAGTAGCTGAGGGCAGGGCAGCATGCGTTGGGCACCAGCAGACCGTTACCTGGGGTCAGTGGACCACCTCCTCGGGCGAGGTGATCTCTGTCTCCTTGTGTACCACTACCTTAGTGACCGACATGTCTGGGTGCTGCTCCTTTGCCTCTTTGATGGCCTGAGCAAGAGCCTAGTGGTGTGGGTGCAATACCACAGCAGGCCACCAGGGGGAGGTTGAGAATCATGAAAAAATCAGGAGAATGAAAAGTTAGAGAAAGAAATGTTCAAAGATTATGAGAGGAAGAAAGAAATACAAGAGAAATAACAGAAGGTGTACAATAGAGGGGAAATAATGTTGCAAAGTGAAATAAGAAAAGAGAAAAATAGTAGACAAAAAGGGGCAAGATGAAGAGAAAATGAAGAAAAGAGGTCAGGAGGAGTCAAAACACGTATAACAGGAGCTTATTTATGTAGGCCTATCTACTCCAATACCAACACATGTGCTTTTTTGAGTTGGAAGTCTATTACAAGACTACAAAACTGCTCTGCTCAGATGAGATATGTAGAGTCTCTGATGTAGTCTGACACATACATAATGTGACAGTAAGTCAAATCTCTAATAAAAAAAAAACGGCAATAGTTTTGTACCAAAGTGTACTATACAGCAGTGATAAGGTGTGCTATTAACAATATTTTTTTCTATAAACCATTGATTAACTACTCTGTGGTCAGTTACACATATGCTCCTCTAGTGCACACCTGATCGTGATCGATGTCGGTGTCTCCGCTGATGACGATACGCTTCTCAATCCTCGTTTCGGAGATACCGCCCTTTACTGTCTGCGAGGGCGAGAGTCAGATTATAAATCCTGGGACTAAAACTTCAACTAGATAACAGGTTTTCTGGGAGCATTGGTACTATGTGGCAGTGAAACTCTGTCCAAACTGATAGTCACAGAAAGTTCATTTGTTTTGACAGTGACCCATGTATGTACAAAACAGCATGATTCACATATTGTCCTGTAATAACTACTTGCAAAGAGTTTTTGACTCAGTACCAGTGAAATAAGTCTTTTAGAACAGAAATGTCATAAATGACTAAATGACAACACTGGAGTATTACAAACATCCTCTGCAGTCCTTGACTGCACCCAAGACCTCAAACATGAGATACTACTACAGCACAAAGAGTTTTAGCACTGCCACAAGGTGGCACTACGCACAACCATGCTAGGTGAAAGGGAACAAAGTTTTTAGAGAATCTGAGGGCAAAAAATATTGTTTTACCACCAAGTATATGACTTGATGGCTGGCTGTTATTCATTTTTGTGCTTTTGAACCCACTTTTGAACCCATCAATTACATGATACATCAATTAAACTCCAGGTGATTTGGCACCCTTGACCCACAAAAGTATTGAAGAACAATTTCATATACAAGTAAATGTTTTAAAATAAAAAAACAAACAAACAAATAAATAAATAACGATAATGAAGTGGCCCAGCAAGCCTAGTCCCAAATTTGCAGATAGGGTGGCTCTGGTACCTAGTGGTTCACTTGGTTCTGGTTCCTCAGTCTCACTGGTCTGCGTGGCCTCCTCTGGTCTGAGAATCTGCTTTAAGGCCCTGGCATCATGAGTTCAAGCGAGTGCCATGAGACTCTGGCCATGGGCCATGTGGCCCCCGCCTCTCTAAGCCACACACAAATCTTCCAGCAAGAGACAAAAATACCAAGGACTTAAACAGGGCCTTCCAGGGGCACTTCCTCAGGCAGGACAAAAACATGCTGTCATTTTCAAGGAAGTGGTGGTACATGCTGGAATCGCTGATCAGCCTGAATTCTTTATTGCGACCAAAAAATATTTTTTAATTATGGACCTGTAACTGATTTCACTGAACCATTCATTGATTTTGTAATTAATTAACTAATTAAAAAGTAATTACTAAATAACATGCCAAAAAAGTGTATTAGCTTTCTGTCCTTAATAATTCCTCATGAAATCAAGGGTGCCAATCATTTCCCAGGTGCCTGTGCGCTGCATGGTGATGTGTCTTGGTGGGTTAACTGCTGTCCCAGAGTCAAGAATTTCCAGCCCATGTGGAAATCACATGCCTCTTACATTCCATCCAGAATGGAGCCTCAAGTCACTGCTCATGCATCTCTTTAATCCCTCTCTGATTGACCAACTCCCTATGAGACTAGAGACAAAAGTGGGACAAGCCACGTGGCTGACCCCTGACCTTTGTGATGTGTGTGGTCATCGTGGTGCTGGTCGTTTCCGAGGTGATGGTCTGTGCACTCATCAGCACACCAGGGTCAGCGTCTGTGTCTTTGTCTCCCTGACAGCATCAATATGGACACACACACACAGGTCCATATACTGCTGATCCACGAGTGTCAAAACACACATTAAGACTTCTGATCTCGTACATAATTACAGCACCAGAACACATACAAACACATACACCAGAACACACACACACACACACCAAGCTCATGGACTGTCAACACACCTCTGCTGACTCATACGTGATGGTCTTGGTCTCTGTGTGGACAACTGGAACATCTGTGGTGGCTGGCTCTCCCTCTTTCTCCTCCTCCTTCTCCTTCTCCTCCTCAGCTGCCTTCACCTCTTCTGAATTCTGCACAAAACCACAGGGTGAACAGGTGATCAGCAACAATCTTCCCATGATGCCTGCATTCAAAACCACTCACATTTTGCACGACACACAAGTTCACAACTCTATGGACCAACTGTCACCTAAAAACTAGACAGACTCATCTTAATAATTCAGAATTAGGTCGAAAGTACTTAGAACACATCCCCAAAAATGGTGTTAAAAATTGTAATTAAAAAGAATCTCTCACTGTCCTTTCATTCCCTAAACTAAGAACAAATTGACATGTTCTATAAAAATATCATGAAACATATTCAGTGAGTGACAATCCCATGCCTCATGCATCTTGTGATGGGCATGCAGCAGACACACCACAAATACACACACAAACACATGCATCATGACAGACTCGAGAAGAACAAGAACAAGAAATTCTGAAGACGTGACGCACAGGATGTGACATCAATTCAGTCTCCACTCATCATTGGCTTTCATTTGACATCATGCCATCTTATTATCACATGTGCTGGTTCCATGCATAATTGTGATTTTTTTCCTAAAAAGGATGTGCAAAATATGATTTTCATAAATTAACAAAACACAAAGGAAAAATAAGAGAGCAAGAAGGAGAGAGAAAAGAGAGAAGAGCCACTATTTCGTCCAGTATTAGTCATCAACAGGTGCCAGGCACATAAAGAACTAGAGTGAGGTTATTTCACTCTGACAACCACCAGAGCTGGGTTACCTCACTGTGAGGTTTTACTTCCTGTTTGACCTCATACACTTCCTGTACATCCTCTCGAATCACTTCCTGTTCCTTTCCAGCTTGCTTCTGTTCTTCTGTTGTTGGTACAACCAAATCCTCTTCAGCAGTGGTGCTAGCTCCCACATGCTCCTCTGACTCCCTACTCTGTGCTTCTTTGAGTGCCTGGGCAGGAGGATTATCTCCTTTCTCCACCTGGTCCATCTCCTCCAGACCCACAGCTCCAGGAACCATGGTCTCTCCCACAGTTTCTTGCTTTGGTGTGCCCTCAGGTGAGACTTCTTCCATGGGGCTGGGCTGCTCTACAGGGCAGATGTCTTTCTCAGCCCCCTTCACAGGTTCCTCCAAGACAGGTTCCTCCTTATGGGATTCCTGGACACCTATTTCCTCACTTGGGACACAGGATAAGGTCTCAAGCTCGGTGGCATCCCCAGAACTGTCTGAGGCAATCTGCTGCTCTCCTGTATCTACAGATGGATCATGGGATGAATCTTCAGTGACTGTTTCTTTGTGCATTGCTTCTTCAGCCACATCAGCTTCCACAGCTTCCTGCTGAGGCCCATCCCCTGCCCTGTCTGAGCACTGGTTCACATTGTCTTCATTGCTAACACTGACAGATGACACTTCTGGTTGGGCTTGAGTATCAGCAGGCTTTTCCTCTTCATATGAGCATTCTACTGGAGATTCTCCTGCCCCCTCAACAGATACCTTGGCAACCCCACCATCCTTGGACTCTTCCTCCTTGGACTCCTCAGTCACTTGCTTTAATATACTAGGTTCCTCTCCAGTATCTTCAAGATGTCTATTTGGCTGGTCGTTTATCTCCGAGGCTGAGCTCTGCTCATCTGTGCCATGCTCTTCACCTCCGACTGAGTCCTCCATCTGAATCTTTTCCTGAATCTCTGGATGATCCTCCTGGTTTTGTTGTTCAGTTGCCCTTTGGTTGTCAGTGACCGAGGCCTCTGCCAGTACTTCATTCGGCTCTTCAGCACCATCTTGTGGATGCTCCTGCTGCTTTTCGGGTTGTGTTTCCAGAAGCTCAGTCAGATCTGAATCTTGCTCTACAGTTGATGCTGAGACCTCTCTGCAGGGATCTTCAGTGGTGCACCCAGCTGTTGGCTCGAGTGCACTACACACCTCAAACTGGGTCTGGGAGACTGTGCTTTTACTTTTAACATTGACCACCTCCTCAACCCACTTCTCTTCCTCCACAATCTCTTGGGTCTTCTGCTTGGTCTCCATCAGCTCGTCCTCAACTACCTGCACCTCTTCTAGTGCCTTCAACTCCTCTGTTTGGCCCAGAGTTTCTTCAGTGTTTGAGATAAGGGCACAGGGAGAGGCCTCCTCCTGTGTATCCACAACAGGGCACTCTAATACAGGGTGAACATTCACTATGGCCCCTGGCACCTCCTGAGGTACCCCACAAGATTGTGGGGAGTCTTCGTCTTTTTGGCTCATCATTCCTGCCTCTTCCACCCCTGGCTTTGTGAGCCCTGCATTCTATAAGACACAGATGAAATCAGATACCTTCATCTCGCTAACCTTTTTGCTCTCTGCTCTTCTCAAGCAACCCTGTGATGTTACATGAAAGTCAGGGATTACAGGTGACATGAAAAACACTGTAAGTTAGAGATGACACCCTTGCAACAGAAGATACAACAAGCAAATGAGAGACATACCAAATGAGAAAGAAATATTAAAGTCAGAGGGGAAACTAAAAGAAAGCCTTTGACAGGAGGTAAATTACTTGGTTACTAAGCAAACAAATTCAGTTTTGATGTCATAGCAACAATTAATTTCCAGTGACTCCAGTGATGTAGAGGCTAAACAAAGAAACATGTTACATGTTAATTTGTCATTAATTACCACCTGAGGAAATGATGTTAGACTATGTTAGAAATTCTGAAACAGGTGAAAGTGGGTGATGAGAAAAGCATAAAGATGACTTCAACACCTGCAGGTTAACCTGTGATTCCCCTTCATGTATCAGAATGGAAGGACACAGAGCAGGGCTCCCTGTGTATGACATTTTAGACTGACACACTCACCCACATACACACACAATCATGTCAGGCCACCCATGTGACCCACACACACAAGACATTGATGATATATAACATCACATCAAAACAAACACCAGTAAGCAATCAGAGCAAATATAAAAACAAGTATTATTAAGCAAACAGAAGTTGCAAATTGCTAAACCATGCAGAAATTAAAGTGTAAACAGTAACCAGTTTTAAAGGGCTCTAAATAAAACATTTTTATGGGACCATACTACCGCAAGTATACTCGGGGATTATGTGTTCTGGACAGACAGGCATCTGTGGTTACAAGACCAATCCTATGAAACAGTTGCACTACATATTTGAAGAACTTGAAGTTAACCATATCCCTTGAGCTGAAATTTTAAAATGCAAACAAACTGGACCTGCAGAATAGTGTCTTTGGGT
This sequence comes from Tenualosa thibaudeaui, assembly GCA_027481765.1. NCBI lineage: Eukaryota > Metazoa > Chordata > Actinopteri > Clupeiformes > Clupeidae > Tenualosa > Tenualosa thibaudeaui. Next base: position 6,530,455 of record JAIFZK010000227.1, read on the forward strand.
GTGTGCACACATGTGCACACGCACGCACACACACACACCACTAAAAAGGCCACAGGCTACACTAGACATGATCAAAGAGCAGCTGTGCCTGCCTGCACATGCTGACAGACCACAGCAGAAACCATTAGTGGAAAACTAGTGAAACATAACAGAAACACACAAAGACAGCAAAATCCAGCCACACAATAGTATAAACTGAATGGGAAAACCCTTTCATCAACCATCAGCAGCTCTACCATGGCAGAGTGCTTCTGTCAGGTTGAAGTCCTCTCCCCCATTACCAGACCCCCACCTTTGCTTGATGAGACATGCCTAACAGCATCAATATAAACTGGTGCCTTGAGCCCAAAATAAAGCAATAAATTTGAAAGTAAACAATTATGAAAGAAGCAACAGAAAACACACACAAGACTAGGACTGAGCCAAAGCAGAGGCAATAGATAAAGACAGACATCAGTCCACAAAGTCAAAACTGAAAGGGAAAGCCACTCCAATGAACTGAAGCTTTCTATCCTCACTAATCTATCTATCTACCACCATCCCCTTAGCCATGGGAGTGCTTCTGTGAGGTGGAAGCCCCTATTACCAGAAATCCAACTCTGCCTGCTAAGACCTGCCTAAACAGTACTGATAACAACGATAGGCTTTGAGTTTGAAGCTTCTCCACTGTCATTGACCCACTTACTCTGACCCACCACTTCCATAGTTTAGACAATAGGGCAAGGACCATCTACACTATCCACAATGGCCGTTGACTCTAAAGGAGATCTCCAATTAAGCCTAACTACTCCTACTACTCCTTTAATTCAATCTAACCCAACTGTAAACTCTTAGACTAGATTAAAGAAGGTTAGAGTAGTGTGAGAAGTGCACCCAAAGAGACGGTGTGTATGTGGGTAGGCAATAAGGAGGAGTGGAGTAGTTATTGAGGTTACGAGTGCTGCTTGCTTGCTTGTTTGTTTATGAGATGAGGTCATACCACTACACGGAGCACTGGCGAGGCTTTTGTGACATAGTGAGCGTTGACGACACTGGACTGCAGGCTGTACTGAGTATGCTCCATCTCATGGACCGCTGACCTCTCATGAAGACATTCTGAATAATCTTGCTGCTCCTCATCCTCTTCTCCATCATGAGCCCTGAACACTCTGGCCTGCTCAAGCTTCTTGAGATCTTGGGAAACCTCTGCTGACGCCTCACTCCAATATGACAGAGTATCGTGGATGTCATCAGCCTCTTCTTGGGCTGACCAAGACAAGTCCCAAGTGTCAGTTCCTGTACCAAAAGCCTCTTCCTGGTTCCGGAAGTACTGGTCATGGGCAACAAAGAGTTCAGAGGAGGTCCATGGAGAAGTAGGCCCTGTATAGCCCTTCTCTGTGCACTTTTTCTGGTTCTCAACCTGAAAAAAGGCATCCTGGGTTGACATTGCACAGCTGGCCTCCTCTGTACCAGAAACGTATGGTCGTTGCACAAAGCCCATTTCTTGATCACTATCTCTGAATGTCTCTCGTGTGAGCTGACCCTCCTCTGAGTAAGGAGTGCATATCTCTGTAGACCTGTAGCCAGTGTCTTCATTAGTGGCAGTCTCAGCCCAGAATGCGTACCTGCGGGGCGCAAGCCACATTTGGGCCAGATCAGCGCCAGAGTCAGATGCAATATGGAAGGCTTCTTCCGTCAGGGTGGAGCAGAAGTTCCTCCTGAAGCTCATCTCTTCCTCTGACAAAGCGCAGTCTGTGTCAGTCCTACAGTGTACGGTGAGGGACTCGTCTGTAAGACTAGAACAAAATTCCCCTCTGAAACTCACCTCATCCTCGTACAGAGTACAGTCTGCGCTTGTTCTCCAGTTTACCTCCTCCTTTATGGTGGCATCAAAGGTTAATCTCTCGGATTTTTGTGGTTTCTCTCTCACCATAGTTATAGTTTCATCAGCCATATCAGACACAGCCTCCTTCTCTGGCTCCTCTTGGATCTGTTGGCAGGAGACCGATTCCACCTCTGTGGGTGCATTGAATTTATTGCTACCTCTTCTTATTTCTGAGGGTATAATCTTTCTCTTAATTGTCGCACTCTCCTCTTCACTTCTCTCACTCTCATCTGTGGTGCTTGCTAGTTCATTGCTGCTCTTGTCTTCCGGAATGATCTCCGGAAGGTCTGCCAGGGTGTAGATCTTCCACGTCTCCCACTGAGCATGAACTGCCCCCGCTCCAAATGAAGACTCCTTGGGACACTGTGACAGTGACGAATACCCCCCTGTTCTCGCAGATCCCTCTTCATCCACATCTTCTTCCTCTTCCTCCTCCTCATAGCTGGTGAGTGTGCAGACAAACTGGGGGGTCTCGGAGTAGGCATCCCTGAGAGCGCATTCCCAGTCAGAGCGGGGGTCCGATGCCACACCAACATCACTCTCCTCCACACACTTGCCCATCTCTTCCACACCAAAAGAGGGCGCTAGAGACTGCTCCTGCTTAGATAGGTCCTACATGTAGGGAACAAACCATATTTTCCTACAGACACAATTCAATTTGTTTTATTCTACCATAATTCCTTGAGTAATAACCAGTGTGAATTAATGACTGGGCTTAGCATATTCATGTAGTCAATATAGAAAAGTTGGTTGGGGTCAATCTGTTGTAACTAAAAAAAAAACTGAAAAGGCTGTGCAGGCTCACCATATATCGAACATTCAAGTACCATATCCACCAAAGGATAGCCTACACCTAGAAGTAAAGGTCTGCCTATAATATAAAGCCTACTTAAAATAAAAGCCTGTGTCTGGTGCAGCTGAGGTTCTGTTTTACGAGCCCTTTTGAGTTCAGAGTTCAACGGTTATGGCTAACCCTTTCCTAATGCTGTGTAGACACATAAATATACATAGACACTCATATAAAAGGAGGGGGGCACACAGACATACACACACTCACACATACGCGACAGCAACTCTCTCTCCCATTCCTATAAGAGCTGAGCCAGGAATCATCTCCCCATCTCTCTTATCCCCACAGGAGAGGGAGGAAGGAAGAAAGGAAATGGAGGTCTACATGACAAGGGAATATCACAATACAAACCCAAACAAAATGTACAGCACGACACAAACATCAACACAAATTCAGTTGTTCAAACAGTCTAAAAACGAGATGAAGTGTTCATGTTCACAACAGCTGGAAGGGTCAAAATGACATTTGAAAAATACAGTCATCACATAAACAACTAATGATGCACATCTGACAGGTTGTTTAAGCACAAGAATATTCAAACAGAATAGTACTTGTGTGTTTTTGTGTGTGTACCTCTGATGGCATCTCTTGCTGTTGGTCCTCAGGTGCATTGTCAGGTGTGGCTTTGACATCTTCCGTCTGAGAAAAACAACAGAGCAACAGAGAAGAGAGAAGGAGATGGGAAGAAACAGACTATGAGAAGTAGAAATAACCGATTGAGCAGAGAGAGGACAAAAAGCTTGGGTCATTGTGTGGGTGGTTGTTGAGTTAATGGCCTTGCAAAACATTGTGCATGTTTCAAAAATGGCAAAGAAGCAATTAAATTAAAACTAAAGAAAAAACAAACAAACAAACAAAGGGACATTATATTGCCCAACATGGCAGAACCTCGAATGGCTGCACCTTCACAAAAAGGACAGAGGCAAACCCACAAGCACCCCCAGATTAGGGTGAACTATGCTGAATCATGAGGTTGAGTCTGGGGAACAAACCAAAAGACGGCATGCTTCTGGTAAAACATCTGACCAAGTCAGTAGCTACCCTTAAGCACACAAGCACATCTCCTCTTAAGGGGTTGCTGCATATCTCCTGTTAGTTTGAGGGGGGTGAAGGGGGTAGAAAGGCAAAAGGGACCTGTTAGGTCACACAGCAGGCAACTTTGGCACGGCTACATCCAGCACAGGACAACAGGGACAATTACCCGTCCCTAACCATCCTTACTTTTGTTTGGGGCAGATGAGACATGGTGGTGGGCACAGCATTTGTATATCGATGGGCAGTGATGGGTGAGGAGGACATACGGCGGTCCCATTCCGTCTGGCCGGGTCCGAGAGTGGAAACTTCCAGAAACGAGCGCTTCAGCTCACTCAGGTTGGTCTGCCGTCGCAACACCTCCTCAGGTGTGTCAGTCTCCTGACCAGCCAATCATGACACATGGCCGTGAGGGCAGATGCCAGCAAACAACAGTTTCAGGATAAGCATGTCCTTCGCTAAACCAAGTTTGGGATTGTTAACATGACATGAGCAGATTAGCCGTAAGTGACTACGGGCTCCATCACACCCAATTTCTCAGCCATACACAATGCTGTGCGCAAATCAGCTTCATGGTCATATTTCATGGTCAAGCAATGAATCAGTTAGAGGACTGATACAACATTTTTGAACTCCACTGGGGTAAAGTCACACATTGTGTCCACACTGTGCAGTCAGAGTTCAGGGATTAGGGGTCAGTCCATCAACCACAACACACATCAGGAGGGTAAGGTTAGACCTTATGAGATGTCATGAGGTCATCACACCATCAAAAGGCAACAGTGACACAGCAGTCCAGACATAGAGGTGTAAGAGTGTATGTTAGGGATGTTTGTGTGGAGTGTATGTGTGTGTGTGTATGCATGGGGGGGGTTGGTATGCCATTGCCACAAACCATTAGCTATAGGTTGAGGGGGCTCTAGTTTTCAACCATTTCGATAGCAATATGGGATAGATTCCACACCACACTGAAATAAAACAGCGAGCCAAAACAGACTAAGTAAGAGTTGGCTGCTGTGTGGGTGAGTATACTGTATGTAGTCTTGGATGCAAATGCGATCACACACCAACACATTTGACATGCCTTTTACCTGTAGCATGAGATTGCTGTGCTTCACAAAGACGTTCTCCCCACGGATGTGCCTGACGAGGCTATTCTGAGAGAGGAGTGGGGAGAGGAGGCACACGTGTGTGCGCGTGCACACACACACACACACACACAAAAGGGTGGTTGGGGGACGGAATAAGGGGGGCACTAGACAAAGACGAAGGCAAGAGAGGATGCCCTGACTTCTAATGTTGCCCTGTGGGCAAAACACAGCCATTCTCTCCCAATAAAGGCAGACAGAGCTGCCAGGGGCTAAGCCTCTGAAGTTCTGTGCTCAGAGCACAGTCATGGGAGCTGAAGGAGTGTTTGAAACACACCAAATCTCAGGCATCTACTAGCTCGGGTAGACTGGGGTGACAACTATGAATGCAGTAATATAAAAACACTATAACTTGAAAGTAAAAAAAAAAAAAAAAAAAAATCAGGAACACATGAAATATGGGTCATATGAGGTTTAGTGCAGAGGCACATTTTGTTGTAGCATTCAATATTTAGACTACATAAAAAAACCCTGATTTCCTTGCAATGCCATGGGAGCTTGTATGGTACCCACACATCAGGTATAAGTGTGCTTAACCATCAAGGGAACTCTTTGGGTTGATACAGTAAAAGGGAGATGGGACAAGAAGGCACAGGGCAGCAAGGGTTCAGGGGGGCTGGCGTGAGGGGTGAGGGGTGGCGTGTTGTCCTTAAGATGTCTGAGGAGACAACATCAGAATGACAGCAGAGTCATAAAGGAAATCAAATAGAAACAGAACAGAAAAGAATGCCTACTAAAAAGAAACATACAAAATAACTACACACCACAAATGCTCAGTGTTGAAACTGAGCTTCAAATCATGAGTTTGCTCAGCATAACAAAAGGGCAAAATGAAAAAAGAGACATCAAGATGAACAAATGAACAGCAGCTTGCGTGTGAACTGAAACGAACTGCGGCAACAGGAAAACGGTTGATGAAAGAAATGGATGTGTACCCTCCCGAGGAGGTGTGCTGACAGACTAGTGAAAGATCCTACAGGTGATGTCACAATGCCGCAGGAACGGAAGATGAGGGCGAGATGAGGACAATGGATGATGCTGCATTCCGCTGCCATGGTGTCCTCTAGCATCACAAAGGAAAATCATGAGAGCACGGTCACAGCACAAAGGAAAAAGTGTGGGAGATCTCATAATGGGCTCAGAGAGGAACTGTGACATCACAATGGATTGGAGTGGGTGTGATTGAGGCATACATAGTACCTTTGTCTTCAGATCAGAGGTCTCCTCTTCCTCCTGATCTGACTAATGTCAGCAACATAAAGGAGAAAGGGATTCAATTCACAGTGTCAGATATGATGTACCTTTACATAACGCATGCACACGCACACACACACACAAGTCTTTGACTTGAATTTTTGCTAAATACATTCTGACTATCACTAATGGATATATATTATATATTTACATTTTTATTTTGCCATCACTTACATCTATTACTTATACAGTATTTACTCATTCCCTCACAAAGAAGGTTCCCAAGTCCAGAATAAATTGTATATGTATGATGGCAGGCAGATGCACTGAACACAAACACACACACACTTAAGCACACTGATAAGTCTAGCGGAGCTGCATAATTATATTCCTGGCCAGTCACGCTCACACCGGAACGCTGATACACTGTCAGCTGTATCACAGGACCAACCTCTGAGGCTGTTGTTTCCCCATCACATGGAAAGTCGGTCTGGTCGCTGTCCGTCTGTTTGGCGTCAGAGCCCCCAATGTGTGTTCCAGTGAGAGCAGTGCGATCAAGACAATAAGACAGAGAGAGAGAGAGAGAGAGAGACCCAGAGCTGGGTGAGATCAGAGGGAGAGTGCAGGCCAGCTGGCCTCAGCTGCACAAGACCGCACAGGGGAACAAAGTGGAGGGCAATGGCCATGTGGTGATGAGGGAAAGTTTACTTTGGATAAGGAAAAAAAAAGTCCAGGACAGGCTGAGATATGTGTGAAGGTAAAACCAGCCAGAGCCAGATGATTCCAAAGGCTTTTAGTACTATTCTGGAATGGGCTCAACTCATTAACACAAACAGAGGGAGCCTGATTAGACATTCCAAACATCCCTGTCCTTGTGAAGTGCAGCCCATGTTAAAAGCCCCTGACCCCCACAGTCACTCTGATCAGGAAGAGGGGTGAGCCATACATGTGCTTCATCAGATCTATGGAAAGGATGGGAGTTCAAGAATGAGTTAGTGTCTCATAATCTAATCCTCTGGTTTTCTCTTGGGTGTTTACATGTCACTGGGGAACAAAGAGTCCCAAGTGATTCTGCAGAGATCTTATAGTTGTTTCTGTTGTACTGCATCAGCCCCAGGTTGGGGCGAAGTCCGTAGTTCACTCCCTTGGGAAAGTCAAAATGAATAGATAGGTAGATGAAATCTTGATCTGAGGACAGACCAGAATGCATATTCCAGGAGTTTGTGTGTCCAAAAAGTACAAACTGATGTGACTAAATGGAATTGGCCCTCTCCAAGAGGTACATTATTGTAAGACACTGATTTGAGGGTTTTGTTTTCCATCAGATGTGTGTGATGAAGACGAAGGTGAATCACAAACACAAGATGATTATGATGATGATTATACTAAAACACACACACATTGCTTCTAACACAACTTACATGCACATACACTCATGCTCAAGCATGCGCACACACACACAGACCTCATCATCGTCAGAGCTGTCGTGGAAGCCCTGTGCGAGCGTGGCGGTGAGCGAGGAGGCCTTGGGCTCCAGATAGCAGAGGCAGAGCGCCAGTGGGAAGGAGAGCGTGAGCGCCATGGGCACCGAGAACGACGTGGACAGCAAGAAGAAGAAGATGAACAGGAAGCATGGGATGAGCGAGGGCGAGCGGATTGGCAGGAAGTGTGTCACGCTCTCGGGCAGCACACTCAGCTCTGTCAGGTCCGGGAAGGCCAGGTAGCCGTCCTCGTCCAGCAGCGACGACAGGTCCGGCAGGTGTAACGAGAAAGAGAAGAGCGTGCCCCCACGGCCCTTAGTGCCACTGCCGGAACTGGCACTGCCTTCGGCCAGACGCTGCTTGCGGGCAGAGAGGAGGAGGGCCTGCTCCTCGAGGAGCGCAGCCTTGCGCTCGGCGCGTGCCTGCCGCCGCAGGTGGCTAGCCGACGCTGTGGATTTGGCGGGGCTGGCCGAGGCAGCGCGCTGGCGCCGCGAAGAAGAGGTGTCGCGGTGTCGCCGACGGCGACGGAGCTTAGAGGCTGGGGACAATGGCGAGGGGGAGGAGCGGGCAGAGATGACCGGCGAGGAGGGGAGGGAGAGCTCCGAACGCAACGGATCGGAGGAGAAGATCGAGGGAGAGGGCTGAGAGGAGGAGAGGACAAGAAGAATGAAAGAAGCATGGGAGAAAATTTGAAGGATGGATGAAAAAAGAAAATAGACAAGAGATGAGAGCAGATGGGAGTTGACATGTGAGACAGGAGGAAATAAACAGAAAAAATGTGTATGGGAATACAGAAAAATGAAAAGGGAAACAAGAGGGTAGAATGCAATGATACGAGGATGATGGTAGTGTTGCAAGGGCACATTATGAAGAAACAAATATGAAACATTTCACAAAGGATTCACAGAGAAGGGATGTGTGAAATGTCCCATGGGGGAGTGAGGAATTAAAAATGATGGTTCAAAGATGGTAAAGAGAGGATGACCCAAGAGATGCAGTGTGAGGAAAAGAAGAGAGGAAAGCGGTTTTTAGTTTGAAGAAAAGATCAGTAATTACCATTCACAGAATATTTTATAAGAGTATCTTCAATAAGACACAAGGATGAATGCACACAAAGCTGTCAAAGAGGTGAATATTGTGACAAAAAAGGTCTCTCTGAGGTCCTTTGTTCCAACAACCAAAACAGAGGACCAGGACTCAAAAACAAATAACCAGCTGGACAGGTTTCTGATCCATGACAATCAATCATTTTGACAACCACACCTCATAGGTGGGGTTTGACTTGCTAAGACAAGATACCAAGTCAAAGGTAAACGGTTACCTTGGTGACAGTGGGTTGGGCAGGGTCAGATGCCTCTGTGATGCTGGTCTCCTCCTCTACCACTTTCTCCGGCGTCTCCAAGCCAGTGAGGTTGCCTGTGGCAACAGGTTTGGAACTGGCTTCTGAGGCAACCGTTGGCTCCTTCATCAAGCTGTCATGATTGGCTGTCACTGGAGCTGCAGCAGAAGGGTTACATAGGGACAGACAGAGGACAAATAAACATGGTGTAACATAATTTCCTTTGACTGCACACTGCACCCACACCATTCAATTTCTACTTCTAGACACATAAACTGGATTGGCCCGATAAGAACACATCATATAGTCAGACTGATGATGACAAAGCATGAGTAAATTGATTAAAGTCACTTTTAAATGAGTGAATCCTCAAAATAAAGTTCTCTCTCTCTCAGGACAGCTGCCAAATAAGAACAAACTTCAAACAGCCAAACAGCCAAACGGCATATGTGTACTGCCTCTTATCTCTTTGAACACAGACTAGCCCTGTGTTTAGTAGGGCCTCCACAGGGAGTACTTTGGGCTGAATCCCGGAGATTTGAAGCATTTGGAAATCAAACACTTAATTTCCTCGGATCCCCTCTGAGCTGGGAGCGGGAGCTCCTCTGCAGGCTTAAGCCTTGACAACTCGATCTTCTGGAGCTTACACACTAGACAGTACTGGAAGATTTCTGCACACACATTGCAAAGAGAGATGCAGAGAGAGAGAGAGAAAGAGAGAGAGAGAGAGAGAGAGACAGAGAGATATGAGTTAGAGAAATAAAGGTAGAGAAATAAAGGCAGAGAAGGAGAGAGAGAAAGAGACTGAAATTCTGCATATCGGATTAGAATTCTGCCCCTAGCTGATGGGTGGGGACCAGTATGTCTCAGCAGTAACAGTGACAAACTGTTAGTTTGATAGCTATGACTGTTCTCTTCTCAGCTCATGCTAAATATAGAGTCCAGTTCCTCTTCCCTCTATGTCTTTCCCACTCTCTCTTCCCATCCCTCTTTCCCTCTCTCGCTTCCTCTCCTTTCCTTGCCTCTGTTTCACTATCTCTTCTTCTCTCTGTTTTAACTCTCCTCTCCCTTCTCTCTCTCCTGGGAACACTGTGGTACTGATCTCCTCTGTGAGGGTAGGAGGCAACTCTTGGACACACTGAGATAACCCTGGACAATGAGACGACATACACTGCAGCTGGAGAGAGGAGAGTTCACCTTACATAAACCCTCAGAAAACATTTAGTTTCTGATGGATAATGCACCCATACTGGGATATTAAACTTTGAAGTTCTTCTTCTTAAAGTTCAATTGGTAATGTGTACGTGTAAGCAGGTGCATATACTGTACATGTTTTGTGCATGCACATGTATATGTGCATGTGGATGTATGGATGTGTGTGTGTGTGTGTGTGTGTGTGTACTAACCCCCATCCAGGCTACGGGACATGGTATATCTCTTGCTGGAGGAGCGCTGGATGAAGGGTGCAGGTCTCCGGATCTCTGAACTGGCTTTCCGGGTCTCAGCTTGCGTGCGCCCACTGTAGCGGAACTTAGAACCCAGAGACAAGAAGCGCTTGGGTGGAGCCTCCGGAGACACCAGCCTGAGGAGAGGAGACAAGTTACCATGTTGACACCCCAACCACATATACCTTGATTCATGTGGCCCAATGCTCAGAAGTTGAGATTATTTGAACTATATTGTTTATTATTTACATGGTCTCTTGACACTAGTTGCTTGTGATTTGTGTCATGTGGTCTGTATGGGTTTCACCCATGCAGTGCTTAGACAGTCCCACTCGTCCCACTCACCTGAAGAAGGTGTGGTGCTCCACACAGGTCTTCCATACCCTTTTAGCAGCACGGTGGTTGGGTAGCTTGAAGCCAATGGTGCTCTCAAACTGCTCAAACTACAGAGGAGAGGAAACAAAATAAGAAGAAAGGAGGAGAAAAGATGTAGTGAAAGAAAGGAGTCGGGGAAAGAATAGTGTGGTGATAAATAGTGTTCTCACCTCCCCAGGGCGAATCTTGATGTAGAAGTTGTTCCTCTTGTATGAGATCTTGAGGATCTTGGGCCAGGCAAAGCGGTTGATGCGCAGGCGGTCTCTGTAGATGAGAAGTCCACTGGCACACACTCCCAACATGATCTCCACACCCTCAGAGTCCTACACACACACACACACACACACACGAAGAAATAAGATACTATAACGCTCCCATTTAAAAGATGAGGACAATGCCCACCTCATGTCCTGTCCCTTATCAACAAACCAAACACACTTACACCCACATATACACATAAACATGTTTGGACTGAAACAGTCACAAATGAAAACTTGATGACTCTGCTGTGATCTCCAGACTGGAGTCACAAGGTCAAGAAGACACACACACACACACAAACACAGACCCTCAGAGTCTGGCCACAGAACTGCTTTATGTCCTTGAGGAGCTGACCAGCACCAGTATCGATAACAATCACATACCACATGATAAGCACACAGGCCTGTCCTACTCATAAACTGGCTAGTGCTCTGTTTTAGTGTACAAACACACACACACAGCCCTGTGCTGCCATCGGCCAGTACTCATTCTCAGTGTGTTGATACAAACACATGCTGAGGGCCAATCTGCTCTGGCGTGAGTGGCAGCCAACACAAACACAAAAGACTCTGGGGCTACTTGAGAGTTCTGGACAATGGAGCTACGGAATGTTCTACAACGGAACAAAGAACAACTCTGTCTTGTAAGTCACAGGGGTGCGCGCTGAGGGGTCGGAAAACGCACAAGGTAACGCGGGAAGGTCCTTTGAAGGATTTTTTGGACAGGCTGGTGGATAGACTGCATGGAGAGAAGACTTGCAGACCAAAGGTGAGCCCACAGGCACACATAAACACTCACAAGGCAGAGTCACAAGTACTCTCTAATGCATACTCTTTGAGACACACACACACACACACGTATACATCAGCATCTTACCTCATCCTTAGCTGGGGCCAGGCACTCAAAATGCTTTCCTACCAGCTAGGCATGTGTGTGCAGTGCAGGAAAGAGAGAACACAGCATTGTGCAGGTCTGCCAAGGCCAAAGCAATTGTAATGCATATGCGAACACACACACACACACACACACACACACACACACACACACACACACACACACACACACACACACACACACACACACACACACACACACTGGTATGCACACTCCCACATGCACACCCCGTTACCCTTCAAATAAGGTTCAGAGAACTAAAGCTAAAGCCTGCTGCTAAGTACAACACCAAAGAGTGCAGTGGACTCCATGCCAGATCAGGTCCAGATCAGGACCAGAGGCAGGGCACTTAGTTTGCGTCCATCAGGGGCTTTCATCACCATTGATTACATAATCACTGATAATGTAGTCCCACATGTTCCTAAACGGACATACTGTAAGTGCAGTCACTCTGTGATACCAATTTGCTGAATAAGTCGACAGAGAGCAGGAGCCCTGGACACATTTACATGACTAACTGAGATGGTACAAGGGGACACACTTACTCCCTTACTACAGTTTAATAGCTGTAGGAGCTCAAGACAATTTGTAAGCAGAAAGCCGAGGCAAGGAAGAAGGGTAGCATGTTACATAACAAAGGTTAATGTTCACTGAGTGCACAGCACACACACTCACACACACACACACTCCTACCTTAGCATGGTGCAGGTCTACTCCGTACATGGACAGCTTCTTGGCATTCTCCAGAAAGAGCATCTCAGCATCAGCAGGACTCATACCCCTTTGGGTTAAAAAAAGTGTCAGTCTGTTTCCTTGAGAATCATGAATCATTAATCTGTGCAAAGTGACCCAGTCCAATTTCAGATGAACTGAATAATCCTACACTGAAAGAGATGATTTGAAAGAGCAATCAGTACACCATTCTGAATAAAAAAACTAAAATGATCATAAGTAAACAAAGAATTTATTTACTGCGGTGTAAACACAGACTATTCTGTGTTTCTATTCTGCAGTGACTGCACTCACTTGTGGTTGCAGTGCAGGTCCATGACTTTGTCCTGCAGCTCACGGGTCAGGCTGGGGGCCAGGCGCAGCTCGCTCAGGTAGTCCTTGCCCAGCTCATCAGGATCGTAATCACCTAGTTCTGCTTGTGCCGTGTAGGCGCCCAGCACAGCGTGTGTGGCAAAGGAGCACGGCAGACGGCCAGACACTATGTCATCACGCAGCTGCAGACACAGGTAGTACCTGGAGAGAGTGGGGGGAAATGGAGAGAGTGAATGACAGATAGAGGGAGAGAATAAGCAGTAGAGAAGGAGAGAGAGCCAGAGATGGATAGGGAGAGACAGAGAGAGAGAGAGAAGGAGAGAGAGAGAAAGAGAGAAAAAATGAGCAGCAGAGAGGGAGAGAGGGCCAGAGATGGAGATGGAGAGGGGGAGAGAGAGAGAGAGAACGAGCAGCAAAGAAGAAGAGAGAGAGAGAGAAAGCACAAGAGAGATGCTCTACCTCACACCTCACACCAGAGAGAGAGAAAGCGACACAGACCAGATCATTCCCTGCTTGTGCATTTCCAAATCATTTCATAATAGTTATGATGATAAATTGTCTCTGGCTTAGGTGCCTGTATGCCTGTGTCTGTTGGGTGTCTGTGTGTGCCTCTGTTTGGCACCTGTGTGTGTGTGTCTGTTAAGCGCCTGGACGAGCGTGTCTGTTAAGCGCCTGGACGAGCGTGTCTGTTAAGCGTCTGGACGAGCGTGTCTGTTAAGCGTCTGGACGAGCGTGTCTGTTAAGCGCCTGGACGAGCGTGTCTGTTAAGCGCCTGGACGAGCGTGTCTGTTAAGCGCCTGGACGAGCGTGTCTGTTAAGCGCCTGTGTGTGTGTGTCTGTTAAGCGCTTGTGTGTGTGTGTCTGTTAAGCGCCTGGACGAGCGTGTCTGTTAAGCGCCTGTGTGTGTGTGTCTGTTAAGCGCTTGTGTGTGTGTGTCTGTTAAGCGCTTGTGTGTGTGTGTCTGTTAAGCGCTTATGTGTGTGTGTCTGTTAAGCGCCTGGACGAGCGTGTCTGTTAAGCGCCTGGACGAGCGTGTCTGTTAAGCGCCTGGACGAGCGTGTCTGTTAAGCGCCTGGACGAGCGTGTCTGTTAAGCGCCTGGACGAGCGTGTCTGTTCAGCGCCTGTGCGCGCGTGTCTGTTAAGCGCCTGGACGAGCGTGTCTGTTAAGCGCCTGGACGAGCGTGTCTGTTAAGCGCCTGGACGAGCGTGTCTGTTAAGCGCCTGGACGAGCGTGTCTGTTAAGCGCCTGGACGAGCGTGTCTGTTAAGCGCCTGGACGAGCGTGTCTGTTAAGCGCCTGGACGAGCGTGTCTGTTAGGCGCCTGTGTGCGCGTGCCTGTTAGGCGTCTGTGTGTGTGTGTCTGTTAAGCGCCTGGACGCGCGTGTCTGTTAAGCGCCTGGACGCGCGTGTCTGTTAAGCGCCTGTATGCGCGTGCCTGTTAGGCGTCTGTGTGTGTGTGTCTGTTAAGCGCCTGGACGCGCGTGTCTGTTAAGCGCCTGTGCGTGAATGTCTGTTAGGCGCCTGTGTGCGCGTGCCTGTTAGGCGTCTGTGTGTGTCTGTCTGTTAAGCGCCTGGACGCGCCTGTGCATGGGTGTGTGTGTCACACCTGGTGATGTCCTCTTGCAGCTGGGCAGGATCAGGGGGATAAAACTTCACATTGAAGGCAAAGTTCCACTGTCCATCTGCAAAGACAGGCAGAGAGAGAGAGAGAGAGAGAGAGAGAGAGAGAGAGAATCCAAACCAGTCATGGCATATCTTCTAGCAGCAGAGGGGTGTGAGAGTGAGTCTTATGAGTTGACTTTTGTGTGTAAGACTTCATGTATGACTGCAAACATCATCCATCTTACTTCTAATCTGTTTCTTCATTTCTTTGGTGGGATCCAGCCAGTTCTGAGAAGAGAAACAGAGAGAGAAATAGAGGGATAAGTTGAAAGAGAGAAAGAAAGAGGGATAGAGAGAGAGAAAGAGAAAGAAAGAAAGAAAGAAAGAAACATTTATCTGACTGACTGTATGACTATTAGATGTGTAATTAGATATAGATATTTACTTGCTTAATGACTTAATAAGTACCTAAATTGATTAACAGCTGTAATGGAGTGTACAGGGCCTTTGGACATATAGCCGACACCAGAATCTCTTTTCAGACTGTATACAAGAATTCCTTACAAGATAATAATAATCTATCTCTCTCTCTCTCTTTACCTCTTTCTCTCTCTCTCTCTCTCTCTCTCTATCTATCTATCTATCTATCTATCTGCAGCACAGGCTTGAGAGCTCTGAGCATGTAGTCAGGTCATGGAGAAGTCATGCTGTATTTGCCCAAATAGTAAAAGTGAAACTAAATCCACTCCATGAGTAACAGACCTTTTGAAAACAAACAGGTTCTTTCTTGGGCCATGCCATTAAGTTTCATGATGGCTGCACCAGCTGTTTTGGTGTAGTCTTGCAGAGGGGGTGCTCAGATAGACAGCACTAAATACACATAAATCTCCTAGAAGCAGGTAAACAAAAATCACCTTCTGGTTTTCCACATCGCGGAAGAGGAGGCCAAAGTAGTCCTTCTCCAGCAGGTTCAGGTGCTCACATACCTTGTGAAACAACACCTGGCCCTTGGCTCGCTTCTGCTCAAACATAAACAAACACACAAACAGTCAACAACAAACAAAGTCCAGGCTGGGGGCTGATAGCATCACAGACCACGTGTAACAGGAAATGATCAAGGGAGAGGTCAGCAACAGGGGGAAGTGACAGGGAGGAGAGAGAGAGAGAGAAAGAAAAAGAGGGAGAGGCGGGAGAGAGCAGGTGAGACAAAGACAAAGAAGGTGTGAGAGGGGGCTAAGGGGAGGACCATACTGTATAAACTCAGCAGAGCTCACTTAGCTGTGCAAACAGATCAAAACCACACAACCACTAATGTTACAAACCAAAACAAAGACCCTTTCACTCTGAATACACCCAGCCTTCTACAAGCCCACATGAAGCTGTACCCATTCATCCCTCTATCCATCCATCCCCGACTGTCTGTCTGTCTCTCTCTCTCTCTCTCTCTCTGGAGACACCGCACCTTCTCAATCACACTCCTTAGAGTTATTCTTCTCTGCAGTGGGAACACGCACCCGTTGTTTATTTGCTTAGTGATCTAATTTACCCAAATAAACTGCAGTGAGAGAGAGAGTGAGCAGAGGGAGGCTTCAGCTTCAGCGCTCCACACTGCAGTCGCAGGGGGAGACAGAGAGAAGTGGACATGTGCTCTGCTCTCAGCACAGAGGCCTGAGGAAGGATCAGGATTAGGTCAGAGCCAGAAGAGGGCCAACTGATCCTGGTGTTTCCGAAATGCTGCTCTATACAGCATACTGCTCTATACTGCATACCACAGGAGCGTGGAGGTGTAATTTTCATTCATAAGAATCAGTGCAATTTTCAATCATCAATCAGTGTGCTCGTCTGGCTAAAATTGCACACACACTTTAAGTTGTTTAGTGAAATGATGGCTCTGTTTTGTAACATTAAAAATTATACAGTAATAGCATATATTTTCTCAAGCGAGAGCAAAAACAAAAGATCTAACAATGGTACATCCCAGGCCGTATGCAGTATGTAGTACAGTGTTGAGAAAGCTACTTTGGAAATGTAATGTGTTACAATTACAAATTACCCAATCTATGGCCACAGGTACTATTTAAATTACTCTGACAAAGTAATGTAACTAATCTCTAATTTGGTCACTTTTGGATTACTTTTTTTTACATTTTGAATGAATTTTCTCAACAGACCACCGTTTTCAGTTTTTCAAACCTGGCAGTGTTACAGCATTACTCAACACTGACTTCTTTCAAAGTCCTTTTAAACTCCCTCAACACAGCCACAGCAGTGTCAGACGTCATCGCCTGAACAAAACTTTACTGTAAGATCTTTGAATAGCTACGGCTGCTTTAAATTAAATATTTGCCATTCAACATTTAGTGAATATTACTGAATAAGCAGTTGTCTGTGTGCACTGTGCATATGTGCACCTGCTCACTACACTGTAGTTATTATCTGGCACTGCAGGCCTCCTGGCAACTGCAGCTCAGACTGCTTTTAGGCTGTAGATAGAGCAGCAAGTCGGCGGTGTTGCC